>UELV01092728.1:21199-78141 GCA_900490015.1 Megastigmus stigmatizans
GTCTAACATCTAAAGGCTCTCGCTCATTTCGTCGCTGCTGCTTTTCACCTAGGCGCGCGATTTTCACACGAGAGAAATTTTTCTCACTCTCTTCTCTCGCGGAATTTGAATAAATTTATCATTGGAGCGGTGGCGGCGGCGGTAGCAGCAGCAGGAGCTCTCGTCTGGATTTCCCAGCCGTGCGATTCCAAAGTCCTGGGGCGAAGACGCATGGCCGGTATGCTAGAATTGCTCTTGTACTCCCGAGCTCCCGCTGCTGCTGCCGGCCCATGCTGCAAACTTCTTTTTCTCGCTGGTGAACTACCGGCTGCGCGAATTTTTTTTCCCCGGCTTCTTTGCTCGCTCGAAGGATTATTACCTCGGTCAAGTTCCCCTTTGTACGCGCGTGTGTGCGTTATTCGTTTCCGAGCGCAATTGTCTTGTTACGAAATTACGAGTAATTTTGATTCTCGGTGTATGCAAATTCAGCTGTTACAGCAATTTTCTCTAATTGCAAGTCAAATATGTTGTCCTTGTTATTAATCTTGTATTTTTTTTTTTACAAAATAACAAGTCAATATTGAAAATGTTTAATTTATTTATTTATTTATACGAGTAAACTACAGGTGATATACTATTACAAACCTAGCTGTGATAAACTTGGTATACTTCTGGCATTATATTTAAAATTATATACCGATGTTTTGAAATGTAATTTCTTCATAATAACTGTACACCTCAAACAATAAACACTTTTTCCTCTACATGGAGCTCTCCCTTATACCCATCGAACCAAGTCAAGGTCACCCATTTAAAAACTGCCTACTCGAGAACGTCAGCCTTATACCCACTGCGATAATCCTCGACATAACTCGACTAACCATTACCCCCTCGAACATCCACAATCCACACTTACAATTACTCTCAAATTACACACAGTTCATAAGCCCTGTTTCATCATTGTCATCCTCTAACGATCGTAATTATCTTTGGTGTTGCAGGTAAGCATGGAACGAGGGATTCACGCGAAGAGAGCCCAAGGCTGCCGCACGCACTTCTGAATCTAGGCGAGCGAGTCCGCCGCACAGCTGAGCCGGCACACGGAGACGGCAGCTGCAGAGCCGCGCGTTGTACTTTGCACGTCTGCGATATTCCACGCGAGCGAATGTGGTGGGCGTGCGAGAGGAGCTCGCGCGGCTCTGCAGTCCGCAAGCCTATATTATAATAGTGCCGAGCGAGAGGAGAGCCAAACCGCACCGCGAGGTATTTTCAATCCGGCACTGCTGCTCGCGCGAAGATTACCCTCATTACCAACATTCCTGATTTCTATATATATGAACCAGCTGCAGCGGCAGCAGCCATTGTGATACCTACGTGTGGGTGTGTGTGTGTCTGTGCAGTGTGTTCAGCTGCTTCCATTATTATATATATGTATATAGGAAAGGCGCGATTTCTCGCGAATTGTACAGGGCTAATCAAGGCAGTAGCTTGCTCGGTGTGTGTGTGTGTGTGTGTGTGTGTGTGTGTGTGCAGTATCGCTGCTACGTGCATGGGAATTTATATATATATATACGCCCGTGTGCAGTTGCCCCGTGTGTGCAGTTGGCTTAGCCCCGAGAGGTGAATCGTTCCCGGCCCTATGTAGCTCCGCAGTCTTGGATTAACTTTGAATTAGAGCCCGCGTAATGAAAGTTTTACATTTGTGGCCAAATTGCCGGAGCGTGATTAAGCCCAAGAGCTAACCTCTGCATCTGCACTATATACATATATATGTGTGGTTTCTTTGCGCGATCGCGTATAGCTTCGCGTGGAGTTTCACGATTGCACAGCCGCAGCTTTTTATCCTGCATCTATAAATCCAACTAATTTCTTGGGCAAAGCAAACGGTTACTTTCGTATCTAATAAACAAGCGTATCAATTCATCATGTTATCAAAGACGGAACGAATATATAACGACTATGAATTCGCGTCTCTATCATTTATCGTCGAGCCGTCGAGCATTGCCAGAAAGTTCGTTCCGTCCCTTGTTATATACGAAGTTTCATTTGACTATCAAATCGACACGTATAGACGAGTCAGCCCCTTCTTCGCCCGGTAGACCGTCGCGATATAGCACTCGCCTGTCTTTTTCACTCGCTTATCCGTCTGGCGCGTCCTCCGCCGCCAGGGTCTTATATATATATACACCTACCCTCGCACACGCACAGCCTCAGCGATCCCACACGCACGAAACGCCGAGCGTAGTCACCCTTCTCGCCGGGGCAAGGTTCATCGGGGCAAGTCACGTTTTCCCAGGGACGATAGAGATAGAGCGAGAGAGAGAGAGAGAGAGAGAGAGAGAGAGAGAGAGAGAGTGAGAGAGAGAGAGAGCGAACAGGGCTAAGGCTTCCCATCGGCGCAAATCCTCGCTGGTAGATCCCACATCGCACATACACGCGCGCGTAGGTAAGCATGGGACACTGGGTAGTCTATCGGTGCCGGATCGAAGGTAACAGCTAGGGAGTGGATTCGAATAACGCTGCACGAGAGCTCGTATTGGTCTATGTGACGTGCATGTCCGCACTTGGCCGAGAGATGGAACGTAGATGCGTGTCAAGCGAGTTCTAGGGATGTTATGTAACGCTCGAGCACTCGCGCCACTACATACTGTGTATTCATGAGTATACGAGCACCCTGCACAAGTCATACCGGGTATATGCGACGTGCATTATAGTAGCTCCTTTCTCATAGCAGTACATACCATCTCCGCTGTCACGATAATTCGTGTACGCGCCGCTCTACCGATTCCTAATATCCTATGCTCATTATCAAATTGCTCGATATTTCAAGTAACTTTTTCATTATCAAAGATGCTAATGCACGCCAAGTCCATCCAAAGTAGAGTCGCGAGAAAAAATAAAGTAAATAAGCAGCCGTAATGAGCCACAAGTAGCCTCGCTTATGCGCCGTAGTTTGCAGCTCTTCCGCGAGAGACTCGAGCACGCGCGGGGGAACGAGTTTGGCCGTCTAAGTTGGCACGCGGGGAGAGAGTCGGGGGATGTACTCGAACGGAGGGTCGCGCGACGCGGCACAGGTTACCGGCATACCGGAGGTCGCACGAAACGGAGGGGGCAGAAGCAGCAGCAGCAGCAGCAGGAACGACGAGGACGCCTGTAGCGTGTTGTTTAATTTCCTATTCCATTTCCGATGGGGGCATTTAAATCGCAGTTACCCCGAACTAACTGGAAATGGAAGTCGCGCGTCCTCCGCGTTCGGGTATTCCATCTTGTAGATTGCGCAGGGGGGCCCTACCAACTCTTCCCTCCGACTGAGTGCGTGGCTCGCAAAACTGAGGAGGACATCGGAGGCTGCTGGGAGTGAAGCAGATAAATAGGAAGAGCCGGGATGTGCGCATGCCTCAAACAGACGACTCTACGATTAATTTATGAAAATTCGATCGAACGGCGACGAGGTGGCGGAGACTGTGGGGCCAATGGCTTCTTGGCGGATCGATCATTCGTTTCTTTATATACGGAGAAATGATCGATGCTTTGTATATCTTTATTTCTGTAGCGGATGGGATGCCAAATTCGATTTATTAACCGATATAACTCGTCGGAGAGCAGCTGATGTAGTTGGCTGTAGAGCTTCGATAAAATATCGCCAATATTAACTTAAGCGTTTATTGCACTCGAAATAAAGGCTGTAGATGGGTTCGAGCGTATAAATAAATAAGTCCGCAGCAATATCGCGCGCTTCGTGCCCGTAATATACCGCGGCGAGCGACCGAAAAAAAATGTGACGAAATTCCAAAAATATTTGCTGGAGCCCCGCACGCACGGCTCGTTTCTCGCGGCGATTCACGCCAATCCCAAGCTATATTATATTCGTGTGTGACCGAAGCGCGCGAAAATGGTAAAGAGCAAATCGAAAAAGGAGCTGGGAGCTACGGACATCGGGGCCGACGATATACGACAAATACGAAGTAATCTAGCGCAGCTTTATTATTCTCGGGAGCCTCTCTCGCATTATACGCGCCTCCGGAATCCTCGAGAGTATCCCGGGGAAAAAAGCAATCGACGTCGGCCGTCCGGAGCTGATGTTTTTTGTGGGGCGGCGGCGGCCAAAGACGCGGACTAAGAAAACATTCGATCGTCCAATATTGGCGCGTCGACGACGTCATCTCGGCTGTACATGGCCCCGAAACACCGAGGGATAGGAAGAGAGGGAGAGAAGTAAGGTGTCGGGGTGATTCAAGTGTATAGCGGGACCACAACACGAGCGCTGCAAGGAAGCAAGCAAGCAGCTCGAGTAGCTCGCTTCAAGGAGCCTTAACGACTTTAAGAGCAAACTTCGAGAGGGCTGAACCTCGGCGACGAGAGAAAACTGCTCTCTCTCTCTCTCTCTCTCTCTCTCTCTCGCTTGCTCTTGCTGTAAAGCTTATACTACACAAGCCACGTGTTTCGGCTGTGCATTTCTCGCCTACGCCGCGAAATTTCTCTTTCATCGCCCCCGCTCTGCAGCATCTTTCTATAGCGGGTAAATAGATTTGCTAAGAAAATATCTTTTCCCGCTTCTTTTACTTCTTCTTCTTCTTTCAGCGCTAGTTATTTTTGTTTAGCTCCAACGCTAAGTTTTCCTTGGTAATCTGTTGGTCTTGAAAAAATGTTCATCTTGAATCTGTGTAGAATAATTTTCAGTCCAAAAATAATACAATTATTAAACACCATCTCGACTTTACTTTTATTTAAAATATATGCAGCTTAAATTAACTTACGCAGGGAAAAAATGTGCATGAAAAATTTGAGGAATAGCGCGCGTATGAAATGCAAATCCCAAGTTTTTATCGCTGTCTTCCATCTCTTTTATGCGTAAAAATTTATAACCATGAATTTACACTTTCGTAAATTCCAGCGCATATAAAATATATAAAGGAAAACATATTTCCAGAGAGCGAATAAGAGTATCATAAAGGGTAACAGGTGGCGGATCATAACCGAAATTACATACACAATGTATAGGACACATGACAATGATGTGTATTCTGCGCAAACAATTGCAGCGACTCGCTCAAATACACAATCGCTGTCCGGAAATATCTCTCTCGCTCTCTCTCTCTCTCTGTCCTCCCTACGTTTTGTCTACCAAATTAGTCACTCGCCTCGCTTAATTTTGTAAACTCTTCGCAATTTACTTAATCTCTTCACTATATTGTTTACACACATTTTTATCTATAATATAATCATTAATTACACGTACTGATTTAATGTAATATGGAGTAGGATTCGTTTATTCCTGCAAAACCATCACTATAATCGTCTCCCATTTATTTACCAAACAAGTAATAAATCGGTTGAATTTATCACAATTTGTATACCGACCTATATTCGTCTCGATCGATTATTAATTACCGTAATGAATCGAGCTAATAAAGTACGCAATTTAATCCCACCCTCTCTTCTCCACTCTTATATAGCACTCGGCTTTGCGCAGAAATGCACAAGCAAACAAACAAGCGAAGGAGGTCCGAGCATGCGACGTTAGTGTATCGCAACGGCGGCGGCGGCGTCGTCGTCGTCGTCGTCGGCATGAGCCTTGGCTCGCTTATCCGGGGTAAATATCTTTATCGGGTCGTGCGCGGCAAGAGCGAAAAGGACAGGGAGAGAGGAGCAAGACAAACGATATGGTCGAGGAGACACGCCGAGGGTGCGAGGAGAGCATAGGAGCTGCTGGCCGCGGGGGGCTCGGCTTGATTTGTTGATCGTGCAGGACGAGTAGGAGAGGTGCGATGTATCCGAGCGCGCGTCCAACAGAGAGAGAGAAAGAGGCCCGTACGTGCGGGGCAGGTTCTTTGAAAAATGACTGGAGGCCCGGCTTTAGCTAGGGAGAGAGATAAGGAAAAAGGGGACCATTGGAAACGCGCTGAGGAATGGAAAGAGACTGAAAAGAAGAGATAAACGACAGGTTTCTATCTTATGTGGGAATTTCTGTTTGTTTTGCCTATTGGCGTGTAATTTTTTATTCAGACCCCGAGGCCAGCTTTTATTGCAGTGTGTCCCTCTATTTCGTGTCGCGTCAATGGGATTTGAGTGTATTTTTGTTCGTAATTAATTTGATTAGGCCCTTGATAAGAAATACGGTTACAATTCATGTGGAAGTTATAGCGGAGAATTCCTAAACAGTATTGTTCCGTTTCCGAGGGAATCCCAAAACTATTGTATCGCTGTCTCGAGTTGTAAATAAGAATGGGGTGAGAGGAAAATGTAGGGCGAGGGACAACTTTTTTCAGGCAGAGGGGCTATTTCTTGCTTCTAGAAAACGAATGGGAGCGGATATTGATTGTCTACAATTTACGGTAAGCATTTGTCACTTTCGAACAGATATAGGCATTTGGTGTTGCTCGAAATGTTCATTGCACTCATGTTTTCAGCGCCGATATACCTAAAAATCGACTAATTTATGACAGAGTTTTCCGCCTCGTAGTCAAGTGACATTAATAAAGTATCTTGATACATAAATAATCATTGAATACCATTTCTGTATTCAGTAATTCTATCACTGAAATTTTATTTTTCAACGTCTCATTTCTTTCCGGATCAATACCAAAAACTGACTTTTCCCGTAAATTTATTTCACCTTTCCTCCTCGCGCACCAACTCGAAGCAATATCACCGAATATCCAGTAAAGCCAAAAGCACCGGAGTCCCTTGTCCCCCCAGCTTGATAACAAAGACGGAGTCTCTGAATCGCACCGATTTTTGCGTTTCCGCGAGCTCAAAATAGATCCTCCCAGCTCCGGATTTTTATACACGTCGGTTCCTCCTCAACTCCGAGGGTAGGAAGACTATGGTATACTGGCACTACTCGCGAGGATAAAAACTCAAGGGCTTATTGCCGTTCGATTCTTCCCCAAGTCTCACCGGAGCTTCGCCAAGTTCCTTTGTATTCCTGGGCAATTCCGCTTTAACTCGAAAAGAGCGCAGAAGGGCGCGGAAAGAGAGGGAGGGGAGAGAGAGAGAGAGAGAGAGAGAGAGAGAGAGAGAGAGAGAGAGAGAGAGAGAGTTTGAAATCAGGAAAGAGAGGAGAGAGTTTATAGTGAGAGATAGAGGGTTCGAGCGAGAAGCAGAGAGAAATAGAGAAAGAAGCTAAGATTGCCACGAATCACCGTGGAATCGGCTACGACGGCGACGGTGGTGGCGGCGGCCGCGCGCGCGGCTCTTGCTTATCTCGATCGTAAAACTCCTGACTTATCTCGCGCCTTTGCCGTTCGCCTCGAAATCCCTTAACGTTTGATAAATACGGATTCGCTCGGGGGGAGGAGAGAAAGAGGGAGAGAGAGAGGAAGAAGGCGGAGGGGGGAAGCCGAAGGACGCGATCCCGATGTGCCGCTGCAACGCCGATGGCAGTTTAAGAAGGAATAAAAATAATCGTAAAGTTCTCCCTCTCTTTCTCTCTCTTACTCTTTCTCTTGGCTGGTCTGATTCGACTCCGCAGCAGCAGCGGCTACGACGACGACCGAGAAGAGGAGGACGAGCGTCCGTATAACTGCTCTCCGCGACGACGATCGTTCGAACCCGAGGCTTCAGCCGAGATCTCTTTTCTTCCTTTGCCCCACCCTTTTTTTCCTTCCTCCTCCCCCTCCTTTACTCTTCCTCCCATTCTCCGTCTCTTCCGTCCTCGTCGCGGCTGCTGCTACTGCGAGCTCCTGGCGCTCTATCCCTCCCTATCGCCTTTTCATCGGGGCAAACGAGAAAAACTCGGGTATAAAGTCCGAGATGGTCTCCTGCGAGATGTGATGCGGAAAATTTCGGAGGACGGTCGTTCAGGAAACCTTTAGATTGGAAGCTCCTTCTGACTTTCTTTTCTTTCTCTCTCTCACCCCTCGTTTTTTTCTCCCTCTTTTTGCCCTTTTCTCGTAGTAGTCTCTCCTCTTTTTTTTCTGCGGATGCAAACTCATTCGAGTACTCTACGGTTAAAGTGAATTAAACTAATATTTTTCTGATCATCGAAAGCAATCTGGCGCAGCTGAGCGTACGATAACCCATTTTCCTATATCGGTACTTCAACTTTTTACCGACAAACTATATCAATTTGCTTTCTCAAAATATCCGCGGGCATTATCAAAATTCAATGGATGGTTTAGGAGGATTCGTTACCCTGCCCCGCATATAGTTTGGTTGAAAAAGTTCACGAAACGAGAAGAGGAGCTGGGTGAGAGTAGATAGATGACACATTTTTTTGTCGAGTGCAGCAACAGATGTACGGTATAAAACGGCGCAAAGCGCATGGGAGGTCCATCATATGGCAGGAAAATGAAAACCTCCGTGGCTAAACCGCTTAGGCGTACAAAAAAAAAACGAGGAGAACCCCTTTAAGAGCCGCTCGCGTGGCTTATCTCGGCAGCGGGTCTTTCTCGTCTGTCGTACAGCGCGCGGCTCTCGTCGTCTCGCTTTTCAGAGACCGAAGCCGGGGTTATACCATCCCGTACACTGTATCTCCTGTGCTGCACGAGCGAGCGAGCGAGCGAGCGACCGAGAGAGAGAGAGAGAGAGAGAGAGAGAGAGAGAGAGAGATTGAAATGTCTCTGTCCTGAGAAGAAAAAAAGAGGTACAGGTCCATCGCTGGGGCCTCTCTTTCCTTTACGCCTTCCTAATTTGACATAATGGTTGCTTCGGATTTCGATCCTCTTTATCCGGTGTAATGCCGGACCGAGAGAGCAGCGGATAAAGGGTCGAAAGGCGCGCACGCGCGCCTCTCTCTTTCTCTCTCTATAAATTCCAAAGAAGGCTCGCTTTCCCTTCGTTGCTTCTCCGTTGCTTTTTTTATCTTTCCTTCGCTCCGAGATAGAGTTAGACTACGATATCTCGACGACAAGCTCCTTTATGCGCTGTTACACAACTGCCTCTAAACAGTCCTCTCTCGATGAGAAAGCCTAAGCTTGTCGATACAATCTCTCTCGTTCAGGCGTGAATGTTTTTCCTTATAGACGAGTCGAGAGACACCTTATGACCCTTTTAAGGGAGCGAGGGCCTAGGAGTTCTACTGCTGCCCTCAGACCCTTTTCCGGATCTCTGATTTTCAATATAACGTATATATTAGCCTATCAGTTTTAGATAATCAGCTGACGTGCTTTGGAAAGCTGGTGAATTGCAATGACCGAAGAAATTTATTTACTAGAAATTGAGGTAAATGTGTATCCTATAAAGTAATAGGCAAATATTTATCAGAGGTTTAAAGCTCGCGGTATTGGAAAAAAATACTTTCTGAATATCATTATCCCTTTTAAAAATCGAGTAAATATTAACCGAGGTTTGAGGAAATATTTACATCATAACGCCGTATACAAGAGTTACGATAAGAAATATCTATTGTGTATTCTAGTGGCATCACAATTTCCAAACTTTAATTCTTTCGCTCATAACAGCTTTCAATTTTCTGAAAGACTAATTGAACGAAGCGCTGCAACTCGATATCCCCATAGCTGCTTAGCCTCCATCTTTATTTACAACAATTTCGCCAAAATGCCAAGCGGCGGCGTATTCATTACTTTTTTTATTAATAAGCTGCCGCAGCTCCTTGCAGCCGTCAGTCCACTTCTTCATTTCCCCGGAGAGGCTCTGATGCGGAGGAGCGCTGCGCCACGTTAGAACAAGGCTAAAGCCTCGGAAGCTACGAAGGAAGAACCAAAGGAGAAAAGTATAGACGATACCCCCGAAGCTTGAGACCTGCGTATAATTCCTATTACATCGGAAAAATCAAAGTATATGGATAAGTACGTATGTTTTCTCCGGTCAGTCCTTCCAATTAATTTCTGCGCGTGCGGTTATTCCGTTATTTTTTCCCCCACTTCAAAGACGATTAATCAGCCAATTAGCGAGTCTTTTGAGCCAAGAGACCTACTACTGTGCTCGAAATCACTTGGAAGCGCAGCGAGAGAGAGAGGGAAAAAGAATATTCGCTTCTTTGAAAAGTCGGCGGCGGGGCAATATCGACTGGCGCTTTTTGGCTACTCTCATGCACTTTATCTCTCTTTTCGTCTTCGACTCTCTCTCTCTCTCTCTCTCTCTCTCTCCCTCTCCTCGTGCCGCTTGACTTTTCGGCTTTCTCGATGCGAAGAGCGCGCGCAGTCGAGCCGAGGGAAAAAAGGGGCCGCGCTGTTTGCTTAGGACCGACAGCTTTTACGCTCTCTTTGAGCTTTTCATTATGTCCGAGAGCAAATGGGAAAAATACTTTTTGCGAATTACAGACGGCAAGAATAACAGGTTTACACAGTTTTGGGACCGCTCGCTCGTTCGCGCTTATGCTTTCGCTCTGCCTCTCCTTTGTACAAGCGCCGATTCCGATTTCGTTACGAGCTGATGCGCAGCTCTTCCACTGATTTCGTTCCCGAGTATTTTTGAAAATCTGTGCAATATTTCAAACAGGCTCTATAGCATTGAAAGGCATGGCAGCTTTCTGCAAAAAGCACACATAATTACACTGATGAAAAACATCATCCGAGCGCTTGTATGTCTATATTTGCACAAAAGTTCAAAGCTTCATAGCATCGTGCTCAGCTCTATGCGTGTATACGCAAAATCTAAGCCCTTTGGCATTTATACCTCGGGCGCCGGTAAATCCTACGCGCGGAATCCGAGCGCGAGAGAAAAAATGCACTTTCTTATTCCGGATAATGCGAAGGGAGTAGCGCGCGCGGGTCTATGCACGGTGTCTCTATCTTATATGTATACATATAGTTGATGCATCATCCACGGGGCGTCGGAATATGGCAGGCGCACATCAGAATCCTATCATAGATAATAAATAATTCATGCTCGTGTCTGGAGAACGCGCAGCTCTATATACAGCTCTCTCCTTTCCTCTTGCCACATCTCGATCTCCTTCTCTCTCTCTCTCTCTCTCTCTCTCTCTCACTCCTTGTTCGTCTAGTCTCTATCTCCTGCTCATCTCCACACAGTCTACGCGTATGACTCAGGTTTCGGCTTGCACGTACAACACCGTACACATTGATTCCTCTCCTATAAGTAGGCGAGAAGAACGCATCGACGATCGACTGTAGTAAATGGTAAATGGAGTTTGCACGTGCATCGGCATCGGTATATACATATACCGCCGCCGGTTTATCACGACCGCAAGAACAAGTGTCGAGCAGTGCTGCTCTGATTTTCTGCCTATATAAGCTATAAATAAACGGCCGGGCGGTTTCATGCTGCGAGGGAGGAGAGGGACTCGAAGTGCGCGCGATCTTAGCCGCGTTTTGAAATTGATAAATGATCGATGGCTGCCGGTATATAGGTGCGTTTCGTTCGTTCGCGCGCTGCAGCTCGTGCAAAAATCACGCGTCGCTGTCGCGCTGCTCGGGTTATAAATGATTGAGACGAATGCGCTAACTGAGATAATTACAAACTTTATGAATAAATCATTTGACCAAGTTTAGTATATAAGCGCTGCGCTGCAGCTGCCGCTGCTGTTGCTGCTGCTGTTGTGTGTTTTTATTTGCGCGCCGCGAACTGCCTTTTAACTTTAATAAATTGTTGATGCGCATTTTTTAGCACGTCCGCTTAATCTTTTTCAACTTTTCAGGAGACCGAGTGCGGAGCTTAAGTTTTGCTTTCGTAGAAAGTGGGCTAACCGGGTATACGCAAACTCAATTTTAAAACATTGCTAATGCACTTTTCATATTAATGTACCTGCGACTGACCGTTTATTCGGTATTTTTATAAAAAGTTGCGAAACTAAATTATTTATAAAACGAGTTGATGTACACTCAGTGCAAGGGCCTTTTTACCTTGGAAAGAGGCGACTTGATGGGCTTAAATGTCTTCTTATTTAACCGCATTAATGCGAGCTTAATATTCTGCGTAAAAACTCTCGCTTTCTTTTATATACACTGCAGACGTTATGAGAAATTCCTTTTTAACGTCGCAGCCTTTAAAGCCGCGGATTTACTGTTACCTTGATGCCAGCAGCTATGAAATAAGACCTATACTGCACAGTACGAAGGTTTTTGCTCCTTCAAATTTATAATAATCAGTCATTTTCATGACAAATTTTGAATTCTCTTAAATCGATATAAATAACCAACTCTAATTCTTATCGCTGAAAGCAGAAAAATATTACGAGCGAAAATAAATTTTAAATGAAAAACCTGGCCGTCTATTAATTGCCAGCAGCACGAAAGTAAGCCTCATAACTCATCTAGTCGCGCCCCCCCCCCCCCAAAAAAACATCCAAAGGGTAAAGAGGAAGAAAAAAAATGTAAGTATATTAGATAAGCCTCGCAGCTTCGGTTTGGCATTCCCAAGGCGAGCCGAAATTTCGTTTGCTGCGCAGCGAGTTAATCGGCGCATTAATTTCTCGAGCCGCCGCCAGTTATTCACGTCCCTTCTAGCACCTCTCCGTCTTATCTAGAGGGAGAGAGAGAGAGAGAGAGAGAAAGAGAAAGAGCTGGGAAGCAGCTCGCATAGACAGCCGGGGCGTCGTTGCTGCTGCCGGTATACGGAAATTCATTCCGCGCGCGAGATAAGCGACAGCCGAGTCGCGGCGCGCGAGACTTTTTGTCGTGCGGAGGCACTGTCGCGAAGACGTTCCACGCTCGCTTGATTTATGAACGTGCGTCCAGTCTTGTCTCTGCGGGGTTATCCGCCCCGAGCGACCCACGACGGTTTCTATGCACTTGCGCGACTGCGAGACTCGAAAGAGAGAAGGGGAAACAATAATTAATTTAAACGATTATACACACACAAAAGCTTCCTCTGCCGCGCACAGTCGCGTTTTTCCCACTTATCGCGGTTAATCGAGGCTCTGCAGCGTTAAAAGCACGAAGCGCTCGGTCGAGTGTGAGTGATGGACAGCTGAGGGAAAAAAAAAGAAAAAAAAGAATATGAGTGGGACCTCTCGCTTTTCTCTCTCGCTCGCTCGCTCGCTCGCTCACGAGTGTATTTCAGGAAATATTCGTTCGATAATAATTATCTCGGCGTCGATTTTTCAGCTGTCAACTGTTGGCCGATGCGCTACTTTGGCCGCTGTACGCGGCGATAATGCTATAATGGGAAGAAATGGACTTGCTTATTGAATTAGTTATACCAGCCGCACACTATCGTCGTTACGTATGGCTTTTGAGATCGTGGCGCGCGCGCGAGACCCAAGTTGAGAATAATTACGAGAGATAGTGCATTATAACGAGTTTTCGCTAATTCATCGCGAACTTGGGTCTGCCGCAGAGTGGAATCTTCGACGTAGTTCATAAATGTGAAGCAGCTGTTTGTTCTCGGATAAGAGATTAATCGGAACGGATTAGATCGATAATACTTGTGATTATGAGTAACTTATGGATTTTGACATTTAATGCGGAAAACTTCTCGACGAGAGTACGTTGCCCAATCCAAAGTGCCACTTCAAATTCATAATCTATTCAAACAGTAAATAAGACAGGCATGCTTAATGAGCCTATTTCACGAATTTCGTAACAACGCGCCTCACCTGTCTAAATTTACTTTTGTAAAAGGCGTGAAAGTTGCGCTCGCGACCAGTGGAATTAGTGTCCACGCCATTGACCGTAAACAGGCACGCAGTAAAAAGGATTTTTTATTTACCTTTTGTCAAGCGGACTTTGTCGCAAATTTGTCGCGCTGCGTAAGAATGACTTTCATCTCATGCGTGTGTAATTTCGGTAAATGAAATTTCTTATAAATCCAGATGATTGACAAAGTGAAACGCTGAAAACGGTTGTTCCATAACCTATCAGAGATCACGGCAATTATTTGTAAATGTTTACACTCTGCTTAACTACGCGGATCAATTCTGATTGAGATCGATGTCCGGTAGCATTTCGCAGCTTCTGAATATAAATTATTCACTGGGTCTCGCGTTTCCTTGTATACACTCGGCTGATGAATCGTACAGCGAAAATCTGGCGTCGGGCGCGTTTTTCTAATTCGCGGATCGATTGATCACTTTAACGCACGGCCCCCATACGTCTTTCTTAATTGACGTCATTACAGTACTAAAAGCCGGCTTTCTCTCTCTCTCTCTCTCTCTCTCTCTCTCTCTCCTTACAGCCGCGGCATGAAAAATGAAGCCGCTCGCGCGATCCCTTATAATACACACCGCGTCCGCGTGCATGCACTATAGCAGCGCCGAGAGATATACATCAAGTTTAGCGCGGCTGAAAAGAAAGTCGCGGGAAAAAGAGCTCGTCGCGAGTGAGCGGCGCGTTTTATATGCATCCCTTACGATTGCGAGTCGTCGTCCGTGGAGCGCTAAACGCCGCGCGAGCGAACGAGCGCGACGTTTAATTAATCAGGCCGTGCAGCAGTGCTGCACGAGCGGCTTTTATTTTCGTTCCACTGCGGCAGCGGCGGCATTGGCTCTTCCTGAAACTGCGAGCACAGCAGTTGCACAGGTGGGCTCGTCATATCTTGACTAATTAAACCGGCATTGTCCGAGGCGGCCAAGCGACGACCCCCGAGGGGGACCCAACGCCAACGGCCAAGTCATGAATTAATCATCCTCTAAACCATTGCACGCCGCCTCTACCTCCTCCTTCTCCTCCTCCAGCTCGCTGATTCTTTCTCCTGCTGCTGCTGCTGCCTAGCGATGTATCGCGCGCGCGCGCGCGTTTTCTTTTTCCCTCAACTTTAGTCGCGGAGGCGCGCGCATTTTTGTTTCGCTTCCTTTTTTCATAATAACGCCGAGTCGCTTGCGGACGTCGCTCCGCTGCAGTCATCTCGCACTTCTCGACTGGCAGGACGCGGGTGGAGGAAGCGAAATTTTTTAATGCACCACTGCGCCGTCGACATGGAAGCGGCGGCTTTTTAGCAGTATTTCCTGGGACTTTCGAGTAATAAAGGGGATGAAAACTTTTAATTGCGATAGTTTTCTTAAACAACGCGCCGGCCGAGATCCGACTATTCTCCGCTGTCTCGGAGTACTGCACACAAACTAATTGGCTGCTGCAACGTCGCGCGTCACCTTTTATTTAATATGTGCCTGCAATGGCGCACTTTGGAGGGACGAAAATGCAATCGCTCACTGCGGCCTTCGATAAGAGGTGCACGCGCGAGCTTTTAATATATACGATATGTTTTACTCGTTTATGCTCGTTTTCTTTTATATAAGCGATTTGATAAAGCGTCCCTTATAGCCCGCGCGAATAGCAGGTTGTCGCTTTTGAACATTTAAATGGAAGTATTATGTACGCTTAAAGAGCGTTACGGAATAAAGAAGTCGGGGCATTATTTGCATATTATCAATCATCCTCGTGTTTAAAGCTAACACGGATATGCTGAAATCGCGCAACTACCCGTGAAAAAGGAGAACGACTATACGGAGCGCAGACGTTAACATGGGTGTCCTTATAGATTTTTAGTGGCCACGATCGTTTAAACACAAAAAATCGATTATTTCATTTTGCTCCTTCTCTCCTTCTTTCTCGTGCCGGCCGCGATTCATTAATATGTACAAAAAGTACAGGAGAGCGAAACGCGCGATCGGCCGATCGTCGAATAAAATTTTGATTGCGAGCGCGTGAGCACGGACACACACGTCACGTATATATAGCTACACGTCGAACGTGTATCCGATACAAGAGCTCCCAAGTATGTATAGTCTGTTGCTGCTGCTGCTGGCTTGGCTCTGTGGTATCGAGGGAACGGTCCATAAATCGGCGGGGATAAAACTGCGGCCACTACAATGCACAACGACTGGAGCGTAGGTTTTTAAGGAGAAACTCCACTGCGAGCTTCTTGAATTAATTTTCTCAACTGACAAGGTTATGCTAAAAGGCTTTTGGCCGATACAATCTGTAGTAGACTTCGAATAGTACAAGTATTTTGTATGCGTAACGTTTCTTTCTCTCTCTGTTTGCTGACAATCGTGAAATACGAGGTTAAAGTAAAATTTAGCTTAATTACACAATGAGCTCATTTGTAAGCGAATTTGTTCAAGCACTCGTCGTGAGGTGACGTCAAATATATACACGTTTTATGTCAACTTTTGTAGCCAGCACTTTTTTATTCTTCAACTCGACGTATGCAGAGAATGAAAAATCTAACTGAGTGCCTTTGCAGGAATAAAAAGTATCAGAGTTCTGAATATTAAAATCAGCGTATTATGAAAGAAAACCCTCCTCTAAAATATGAACCGCGCAAAACGTGCGAATAGCATCAGCGGCACCGCAGGAGGGACACGAATAGGATAGAGCGGGGCAAAAATTCTGTTAAAAATTTGCATATTTGATTCGAGGCAAATGGACCAAAGCCTTTAAAGTGCCGATCGAATATTCCGGCTGTCGCCCGTGAGAGAGTGGATATATCGCGAGTGCACACGTTGGGTCTGCCAACTGCCTCCGTCTCTTGCTCTCTTTCTCTCTCTCTCTCTCTCTGTTACATTTTGCGCAGTTATCTCACTCGCCGCGTGCCCTTCTCACTCTTTCAAGTTCCTCTCTCTGTCTCTGGTTACGGATAGATATAAGGATATTCGTAGATAGTAAAAAAAACAGCTTTAGTTTGAATATATTCATATACATTATATAAAATAATAAAAAAAAAAACGTTGCGAAGCAAATGTTTTGATTTCAGTTAGTTATACCGTTTGGCAGCAGTCACGAACGAACGCATACGTCTACACGTGAACTATTGTAATAAATAAGATCTCTTGGTACAAGATAATTTTGTATTTTATACTTCTTTTTCTTCTTCGTTTTCCCTATCCTTCCGTACTTCATGTTTCGATCGGGAACACACACATACACACACACACATTCTCTCTACTTTTAACGTCGCTCGTTCGTCAATCAGTCGAGTTACGGGCGCTCGGCGGTTCGTTTTTCTTTCTTTTATATACACATGCCCGTATTCGCCGAGCTGCTGCTACTGCCGCTGCCTCCCGAGCTCTTTTATTTGCTCCCACTTTCTCCCTCTTGGGCGCGCATATCTCGCTAGCTGTATCTTACTCGGCCGAGCGAACAACCAGTCGATCGATCCGAGTTATATACATACATATATATGCGAGACCGAGCGGGGAAACTCACTACTCACGGTAATTAGCGAATGAAACCGACGTTATATTAATTAGTGGTGGCTCGAGGCACGCGGAAATCGCGCGCGCTCCACTGCAGCGGCCCATGGAATATACGCATTGACATTGCGCCTCTCTCTCTCTCTCTCTTATATACTCTGCAGCGAAACTTTGCCGCCCGCCTTCCTTCCTATTCCGTCGATTGATATCGCTCTCTCTCTCTCTCTCTCTCACGCTCTGCATGCGCGCACGTGTTGTGCAGTGCAGCAGTTAAACCGAACGAGGAATAGCTATATATATATATATATATATGACAATTGTGCGCTTCGTGACTGCTGTAAGGAAAGTACTTTTCAGAGTCTTATTTTTCCTGCGAATGTTATTCATAGGATCAACGTGCACGAAACATTCGCAGAAAATTCATGTACTCTCTTTTGTATCGCTGTATCAAAGAATTCTTCATGAATTTCATCAAGTTATTGTGGCACGGTATACATGCAATAAAAATTGTATGCCTACTTTAAAGTATAACTAATTCAACTTTGTACAAGAAGATAAAATTCGTATAATACACGACCTTAAAGAACCTCCCTATACATTCATTCTGCTGAAAAGGCCTTGACGTACTTGATATCCTAATAAGGTGGGCACGGGAAAAAAAAGCCTCGAGCCGGGTAAAAAGCCCCTGACTCGTAGAATTGAATTCATTCCGTCGAATTAGGTTTATTAATACGTATAGCCACTGTACGAGCACATAGTGTGGGAAGTAAAGAGAAGCGCTCCAGGAAGCAAGAGGAGGAACGAGTCCCGCATATACGTCGCGTGGCGCGTGCAGCGCAAAGCGCAAGACACCGAAAGAGAACTCGGCCCGGCTCCATTATACGCGCTCGCGTATCTCGACTATTTTCCCTACTCTCGAAACGTCGGCTAACGAGTGACCCTCTGCTGCACTTCCCTCGGCGGCTCGTCTTCTCCCGCGACTCCTGCACTCGCGGTACTTCTATTTCCGGCAGGCTCGTCTCCCTTGCTCTCTGCCCTCCCGTCTGGGGCGGTAAAAGGAGAGAAGAGAGGAGACGGAGACGAGAAAAGGTAGCACACACGCAGGGGGCAGAGAGAAAAAGGGACAGGAAAATCAGCTGTGCAGCCGCGGCGACGGCGGCGGACCACACGACTGGCGGTGTGCTGCTGCGACGATGACAAACGTCGCCGATGGCACTCGACTCTCGCTCTCTCTCTCTAGGCTTTTTAACAATTCGTATATAAAATGCTTTGTCGACGAAAATCCTGAAAAGCTTGAGCCGAGCTGGTTCGCTGCCAGTTCCTCGGCTTCGTTGTACACCGAGAGTTCCGAATAATTATACGCCACCCGCAAGAGACCATTGGATTGCTTTGCGATGCCGAGCTTCAGACGATCTTTTGCTCCTCTCTGCGATCCTTCTTTTAAATGCTGACTCTTTGCTTTTCCATTCGGCATTTTTGTTTGCTAAGAGAGCGAGCATCGATCCTACAGCGTAATAACTTTCACTTCACAGACCTTCCGCTACTACAAACTTTTTTGTCATTTTAGTCTTTATAGGTGAGGCTTATTGCTGTGCAATATATTAAAATAATCTCAAGAATGTGAGCATTGAATGCTTTTTGTTTATTGTAAAAACTATTTCAAATTGTATCGATGTACGTAGTATTCTAAACTCATCCATCAACTCTTCGCATATACATCTATCAAGTATCAGACTATTAATTAAAAGTACAAGAATCTTAAAAGGTGGCTATAAAATTTCCACTTTTTCGTCTAGGAACAAAAACCAGCTCGTATAAATGTATCTGGCGAATTGACAAATGAGCCGTTCACTATATAACGTTCGCTCACTCGGCTTCCCTAGAACCATTTAGCATAAGACTAAACGAGATACACATACGAATGGCCTTTTTCGCGAAATCTAAAAAGCGGCTGCTGCTGCATCCACTCCCAAGGTCGATCTTTCACTTATGCCGGTTATATACCCTTATTCGTATCGCAGCACATCGCCTCGTGTAAGCTTTCCCGTGGAATCTCTCTCTCTCTCTCTCTCTCTCTCTCTCTCTCTCTCTCGACTCTAATAAGAATTCAAGGCTTTTTTGTGTCGAGCCGGCGCGCGCAGTCTCTGCACTATTGCGTCGCTCGTCGGCTGTAAAAGGAAGAAACCGAGACTCTGGCTTGTTTATGTATAGAGCGCGAACTGTGCTCGCGCTCACTTCTGCGCCTGCATTCACTTTCAGAATAATGCCATCAATTACACGCCCCACTGCACTACAATTATAATTTCATGCTGCGTGTTCTTCTCTCGGCTCGAGGACGATCTTTTTTTTAATTCGCGACTGTGCAGTGCAGTGCGCGCGATGGTAATGATGTCATCTTGGAATAAGAAATCTCGTATATCACTTGGCTGGTGTTATTTAATTTTCTGATCGCTTTTAAAACATATGCCCCCTTTTATGTGACAATTCGTTTTAATCGTTTGTGTTTTCCGAGAAAATTGTCGGTAAAGAATGTACCTGGAATATTGAAAGTACGAGTTTCAATAAACCATAAGACTTTGTCCTATTCGACAAGTAGCAATCACTTTAATTGCAAAGTAATCTGTTGATGACTCGGAGCACAAGAAAGTTTTACTTTCTTTATTACAGTCGAGACACAAGACTATTTGGGCAAATGTTCTTTCTACAGCACCGCGAGCCACTTTCTTTTCTAGTAGTTCAGTCGCACTCGTTCACAGAGAATCCTTCTACTTCGATTTTTCTTTCCCTTTTCTTCGGTTGTCGCAGGCTGCCTCCGCCGCTGCCTTTTACTCACCGAGATTGCCAAGTTTTGACTGGAAACTTCGTCGTTGTGTGAAATTTCTCTTCTTTTCCAGCGCAACACCGATAATTTTTCACTGGGCTGCAGGTGCAACGACTAAAGTCACGCGAGACTCTTGGACTTTTTGTTTTTTTTCTCTCTCCCACTCTTTCTCTCTCTCTCACTCTCACTCACCCAAGATCTCGGACTTGGTGCATCAGCAGACACTTTTCAACATTTTAGCTCTTATTATTCCCGCTCGGTACATCAATCTTATGAAATATTCATTTGCTTTTTGACCGTGTAATCGCTCTTCGCTCCACCACAATTGCTACCCAGATTTCGATCGCAATACGAATACTTATACTTGACATCTTTACTCGTATTATGCACAGAAAGCATTGATACAATATTTCCAGCTCCCACGCGGTATTATAATAAATACTTGGAATATATATACTCTGATACGACATTCTTTCTCCCACGAAAAGTAATGAAATTGTCACTCGGACATAACGATTGACGAATAAATAGCGAAACTAAATTCAATACTGCGGCTATTTTATTATTTGCATAATCGTAAATGATTTATGATCGCCGTCGTGATGCACAATAGAGCTATCAATTGGAGTACGGCATAGTCGTAATCTAGGTTAGACCAAGTGTGACTAATGTTTTTGCTATTTACGCATTAGTTTCATACCGTATAAATGCATCAATAAACTTCTTTGATACGCGATTCGCACAACACACTAGCGGAATTTATAACCCTTATCAATTCATTCGCGCTCTGCAGCTTCCTTGGAATTGATTATTTATTCCAGTTTTATGCTGTATGTATAAACAAGCCTATATGTATAAAGATTCGAAAAAATCTAATCTGCACAAACATATTCGCACGTGTATAGGCAAGCATTGAACCATTGTTCTTGAATTATCTTTAATTTTTGACTTACATGTCAAAGCTAATTTTTATTTTACACCCACTTATAAGACTGCTTTTATTAAAAAAAGATCTGTTTGAAAAAAATGAGGAATCCTCCGATGTGTTTATAAAAACCTACGTAATTAGGAGAAAATTGAGTCCGAATCAATAAATCGAGGAAGTAATCCAGTCAAAAACCCAGCAGACCTTCTGACCACACTTTTAACGATCGCTTCGTCTCTCTTCCTCGCCACGCTTCTCTTGCTGGTTTTCGCGAGCGATTTATCGCTGCGTAATGCGCCTAAATGACGCGAGCCGAGTCATGAATCAAAATTAGGCCCTAGATGTGAGGAAAGAGTGGGGGAACCGAGAGGCGATAGAACAAAACGTATAGAAAATTGGCCCCCGCGAACGGCCGGCATTATTAATTATCGTTATTGCCGGGGAGCAGGAAGCGAGATACACTTTTTTTCTCGCTTCTCTCCTGCGGCGCCGACGCTTTTTGCGCTCTTATATATATATACCATGCTTATACGAAAACGCGCAATTTTCGACTAGGCAGCAATTTAGTCCTTGGGTTTCATTGGCCCCCTATATAGAAGAGCGGCTCTTTTCACGGAAAAAGCATGATTTGTTTCGTGGCTGTATAATTTGTAGTTCCCGTGTGCACTTGGCAATTTCTCATAACTCGTGCAATATTAGATAGTCGGATAACTTCTTTATGAAAGATTAATGCCTGATGTTTACGTACATTATTATTCGATTACGATTGAGCATATATAAAGTGTAGGTATATTTTTATATCGATTGCGCGAGACTTTGATGAAAACAAGTTTCGTTTGGGGGTATAATGTATAAGCAGCATAAACACGAGCGCAGCGTATTTTGAAGATTATTTGTTTGCCGTGTCTTTCGTAAATCAATTTTATTCAAATGATATCGCGAATGTTAAAAAATAACACGACCGCGGCTGGAAGTATCGCTCCACGAGAAAGTAATAATAAAAAATTTAATTCATTGCCGGGATAAACGAATTTTATAGGAGCCATATAAAAACAATATAAAATCAAACACGCGCCATTCTTTCTGCGGAACACACACACTTTGACGAACTTTGATTCTTTATGCTCAGGGGGGGGCTAACGTCATCGCGGTGTATTGTGTAGCCTTTTTAGAAAAACATCGAGCGACGTCGCGTCGTATTTCATCCTTTATATTTTTGCAATCTATTTTTTTTTGTTCTCGCAAACTCTACAGCTCTCCGCGCCTACTCGCATTTGCATTCTCAATCGCTGTAATTACAGCAGTTATAGGCTTGAAAGCACAAAACGGGTACAGTGGCTTCGGCTCTCTCTCTCTCTCTCTGTCTATACATTTAACAGGCTATAAGCTCGATGAAATATGCGTGCCTAGAATATATATCGAGCGCGCGAACACGTTACGGGAAAAGCTCAAAAAGTGTCCTATCTCTCTCTGAAACTCTCGCTCGCTCGCTGGCTGGTTCGATCGCAGCAACTCACGGCTAGTGTCATCGAATAATCGCGCTTTCACGCACAGGGGGGAGGCGGGAGAGAGAGAAAGAGTCAGTCTTGTGACGAGGCAACAGCAGTAGCAACAGCAGCGGCAGCGGCAGCGACGGGAGCAGACAGAGTACAGCGGGGTGTGGGTGGGAGGGAGCCGGGGAGCAGTCACCTAATGATACGCGTAACCACACGTAATGCGACTCCCTCCGCGCTGCTGCAGCTACTAGCAATATAAATCCGGCGCTCTGCAGCAGTGAGCCCAGTCAGAGAGAGAGAGAGAGAGAGAGAGAGGATGTATGCACGGTATAATGGGCACTTGCAGCCTCGATCGCGGCGGCGGCGCGCACGAAAATTCGCGCTCGCGCTCTCTGCTTTATATATACGTGTGTAATATTGGCCCTCGAGCTGTGCAGCACTGCCACACTGCACCACGCGGGGGAGCGCCGATGTTTATCAAATTATATGTACGCATCGAGAGCGATGCGATTCGCCCGCGCGCCCATTGCACTCTCCTGCACCAACTCGCACAGGCACAGATACCAACGCGAGCCAGCGGCCAATAATTCATCCGTAATTCAGTTATCTAAATAGGACACACACACACACACACAGAGAGAGTGAGAGAGAGATGAGAACGATGCGCTGCGAGCGTATGCATCTCGTCGTCATTGGAGGAATATATGAGAGGGAGAGAGAACGGGAGCGATAAATAATCCCGCGGCTGCGGCGCTGCGCCTTCTTTTTCGGCAATCGCATGCAAATGTAATCCCCGAGCGAGGCGAAAACCAAGTCGCGTCTCCGCGCTCGTGTATATGTGCAGTCTGCACTTTATATATATACGTACACGAGGGACAAAAAGAAAAAGAAACGTTCGGCCAGCGGCATTTCGGCTCGCGCGCGCTCTGCCTTTTGTCATGCTAATCGCGGCCCATTCGTATTATAAATCGAACGATACAACGGTCGCGGAATTTCGATCACAGCAGCTCTTTCTTTCTCTCTCCTGTTGGCCGCTCGAGAGATTGTTGATCGATGCGTGTAGCGCATCACTCGCGGATTGTCCGAGTGTATGAGTTCCTCGCCTGGACTCTCAATCGGCTTGAAAAATACCCAAAGTCATTTTAACGACTCCCAATTCTCGAATCGATCGCTTACACACGCGCCAATAATTTATATATACATCAGTCGCGATTCAATGCCTTGTGCATGGCGACGAAGGTTCTGCCCTTCAAAATGAATGATTGGTATTTTCGTTGAGTTTCTACACTGATTGGATTTTTATACCGCACGCTGCGGACAATGCTTACTTTGTTCTCATTATTTTCTCAAAACGGCCAGAGAATCGAGCGCATTATGCCTATAAAACATAAATTTTTACTGCCATTACGTGGCGGGGCAGTGAAGATAAAAATAAATACTTATACCAATTCAGATAAATTTAAAAAGACCTGATTCTAATAAATTAGAAGAATAAGGAAGCGAGAGTGTGTATTTTAGTTTCACACGCAAGTCACTCTCTATTTTCGAGCTAGAGAAAAGTGAGTCAGTCATTAACGAAATATATACTAGCTCAAAGGGCAGGGAACACACTGTATACAAACACACTACCCAGTCGGACACACACACACACACACACACACATGCACGCGATTGATTAGTTCATCACAGACGGTGGGCATATATATCCGAGGGTTTAGAAGGTTCGTCGAACTCCCTCCGAAATAAAGTGCATTTCCCGCATTGTCGGTGAGCCGAGCGTGACTGCAAGAGAGATAGAGAGAGAGAAGGAGCGGATAACCTCATAAATAAAGAGTAAAAGAAGTGCAGGCCTTCTCTTTACTGCCTCTCGCAATAAACACACCACACACACACACACACACACAGACACGCACACAGTGGAATATCGCACTTGCGCAGCGTTAATTGATTTATCATTTATCGTGTTTACAAGCGGCCTACAGTCTCTCTCTCCCTCCTCTTTCCATCCCTGCAAGTACTGGAAACGAGTGGCCGGGGCGGACATTTATCTCGCAAGTATAGAATCGCCATCGACCGAAATAATCCTCTTATTTCGGCGAAAAAAAAATAAAAGAGCCAACTGCAACTCGTGTATACGCGCTTATCGATTCACCGCGTGCGAGTCGAGCCTCTCTCCAAAATATATACATATATACGCACGAAAATTGGAAAAGGAGATAAGGAATTTTTCGTGTTCACCACGGTTATTCGGTTCGTTCGATTCGATCGCTCCGCTGCTTTAGGCGTGATTTGCATTATTCAAGCTAGCGCGCGTGTGCGATAAAAAAAAAAGCGCCGGGCTAATATCGACGAGGAAAGAGCTGGGCGATGTTCTCGCGGAGCGTGTGAATCATATATCTACAGGCTGAATTCGAGAGAGTCGAGTTTGTCTGCCGCGCGGTGAGTCACGTATACCGCAGCCGTCGTCGTCGGTTTGGCTCGACAGCGAAAGAGGGCATGCGAGCCTAATTTTGATCAGGGGCCTAGAGACACATATACACACACGGCCCAGGTGACTTATCGAGAGATTAGGGAGTTTTCGGAGACAGCAACTTCCGCGACGGTAAAATATTTTTTTTTTCTTCTGTCCCATAATTAATGCGGAATGGTCAGTCGGGAGTAAACAAAAAACAAGAGCCAGTCGGAAGTTGCAGCTACAGTGCATAAGCAGTTCTACGTGCGGCGAATGCAAACGTTCGCGTTTTTTGCACTTATTACCATATTAGAGTCCCCTACGTCTTTGGGCATTGTCGCGACAGGCGTTCGTCACACGCCAACGGCAATCAAAAAACTGCACATGAATAAGTCGTTATGATTGAATCCGTTCTTTCGGTACAAGTACGTCTGCACTGTCCCGGTGACTCATAAAATATGTACAGCGTGCGAGAATCGAGGCTAAGAAGATAAATTTAAGGTATGAGATAATAATTGCAAGTGGTACCGGAACGACGTGTACGTAAATAAATATGTTAATGATCCCAAGTCTGTCGTAAAATATAATTCCCAAGCGAGTCATTCCAGATCATCGGCGGTTTTCTCGTTAAAACTGTCAACGATCAGAGCTCCCACTTAGTTCTATACGCGCTCTCTGCACTTTTTCCCTCGGAGAAATCGCAGCTGTGACTATAAGACTAGCGACGGAAAAAGCTCTCGCGAACAACTTTATCACCTCAAAGCAGCAGCAGCAGCAACTCGAATGTTATATCCGTGGCGATCGAGATGATTTCCTCTCTCTCTCGGAGCTCTTCCTCTTGTCCCGCGCGCGCGCGGCATGTGCAGCCGCGAGTTATTTATCGTCCACTTAAGCCCGCGGATTTATCGAATCTAATTTGAATATTTGAAATCGGAGTAAATTACGTGATCGTTAAGTGTGAGTCGATGGCAGAGAGAGAGAGGAGCAACAGCACACACATCGATTACGAGAAACGAGATCTGCGCAATGATCGGAGCTCGCGTATATGTATATATATATATATATATGCACACATGCGAGTACGTATAACTCGTCCGCGCCGCCGTTGCGCTGTACGCGGTCAAGCTTCCCTGCAGCTCATAATACTCCGAGGCCCATATAATTAGCGTGTTTACACGCAATAAAGTCCCAGCAGCAGCGGCGGCAGCAGTGCGGCCTTTAAAATCATTCGTTGCCGAGCTGCGCGAGCGCTAATGCGCGAGTAATTAGAGCGAGCCGGTCGTTAGTCCGACAATATTCGTCGGCCGCTGGCTTTTGCTGCTGCTGCTGCTGCTGCTGCTGCTGATGTTGTGGACCTGCGAGGCTGCCGCACAGCCTCGTTTTTCATCTTTTCTTTTGCGCTCGATAACGCCGAGGCTTAATGGCCGATGTCAATTGTTGCGCTCTCGTTGCCTGCTCCCAGACACCTTATACACTCTTTTTTTCCGCGTAATTGCGCAAAACGCCCGAGGAGTTGCGCGCACAATTGCTGCTGGACTGTGTGCATTGAGTGTGCGGGACCGGTGGGCTAACTCTGGATTGGCCTCTTTGCGACTTCGCTATTCGATTCGCTCGATTTATTGTATGTATTGTTATTGAGACGGGGGAAAAAAAAACGAAATGATCAAGTTGGAAATGTGATTAGTGGGACCCGCGACAATTAATTACTATTGTGGACGCGGTGCTGGATAATGTATTTATTGTATTGTATTTTATTTATGGTATCATGCTGTTATAACTTTATCGCTTTCATAATAACTCCTTTAAGCTTTATTCATTGACTTAAGATAGATAATTAATAGTATTAATTCAATTGTTCAATGATCGTCATTTATTTGAATAAGCTGCGAGTTAGAAAACCTGGTAAATTTCCACATAAACAAATGAACAGATTATGCATAATCCTTATTCTTTGAATCATCTAAACGTTATAAATTATTTTAGCTCCCGAAACTACTGTCCTTGAAAATAGAATCGAAGTTCTTCTCACATTTTTGCTTCGCCCGTGTTTTTCTCATCAGTGTTTACTGCACATTTTCCTAGTTAGTGTACTCGCACTCCTATGGCCCATCGCAAAAAATGAGCAAATACGTGTCTTGTCTCTATATACCAACGCAGCACCTTGCCCGGATCTCCATCTCTGTCTCTCTCTGTCTCTCTCTCTCTCTCTCTCTCTCTCTCTCTCTCTCTCTCTCTTTGCGGAAGATGTGCGTATATACGTATACAGATATAGGATGGTGTAGTAGCAGCAGCAGCAAGAGCTGAAATTCCTCGGCGAGAGGCTGAGGCGAACAATCGCATTAAGCTAATTAACGCCTCGTCCGTGAGAATCAATGCGGCGACGCCTCGAATATACACACACTGCGGCGGCAGCCTCGGCTGCTGCAGGCGCGAATCTCTAGGTGCAAACAGCAGCAGCTGCGTCCCATGCACGCTCAAGAATCTCTCTCTCTCTCTCTCTCCCAAGGAGGATGTCGGCACAAGTACGATAATTTAACGTCCGGTGTGCCTCTGCGAGTTCGTTGAAAATATCGCCTGCGTAACTTCGTAAGTCGAACTAGCCAATGTCTCTATTGATTTGTATTCATTTACGATAAATAGTTATATATTTAACCGTTTGATGTTTATAAAAGTAGTTTAAATAATATTCAGTAACGTATTTTAATTAGTTTATCACGTGCTATCTTAACTTACTACTATCTTAATCTGGAAACATAGTTTACAAATTGTTTATGCTAATCTATACCGCTTTTTTCAACATATTCCTCTTTCTCCCATTTTATCCCCTCGGTTTCGCTTTTACTATTATTATTTCTGAGTATCTGGTTATTTTCTCATACGCGATAACATGGGCTTAGGTTTTTTTTTTCTCAGCCCAAGGTTATTAAGTCACGCAACACAGCCAGAATAGTGTCGTATCGAGATAATAAAGTCCGGAATAGATGAAACCAAGTGATAATAATGAGCTGGCAGCCTCGTGGCGCAACTGTTGCCGACGCCCGGCCACTGACTCCCGCTAGCTTGTAAAATAAATAATTTACCAACAGTTTTGCGTCGAGATAAAATTGGTCGACTAGTTTTACATTTAATGAGAAAATTTCGATCGGCGAAACCTCGTTAAAGCTATATAGTGTACGTAGATGCCACTACAACCTGACGTTTTTAAAACGCGAAATATTAATCAAGAAAAGGGGGAGCTTATTGGTATATCAGCGACAGAGCAGCATGATTTCGATTTTTGTTTTACCAATCCACGAGGTATCGGACCGAAGTATACAGCGCAAGTATATCCTATGGGGCTTTTGATCATGTATAATAGAGAGACTCGCGTGGGATACTACGCGCGACAAAAAAGAGTCGCTAACGGACGTTGATCCAACTTTCAAAAGCAATCCTCCAGCTCCGGCTCCGTAGACACGCGATACTGCACAAGGCAGCCTCTTCGCGCGTTATCGATTATTAGCACAGCGGTTTTCACGATGCGATGTTGTAGAAACAGCAGGGAAAAGTGAGAGTTTGGCGAATCGACATGTCGACGAGTTCATATAGGCAGGGAGATCAAGGTTTTTGCGTGCGTGTCGTTTGACGTCGTCGCCGCCATGGTTGCAATATCTCTCTTTCTTTCTCTTTCTCATGCATATAGACACACCTGCAGCGATATATATGCCGAGAGCTTTTATTAATTAATTCCGGGGGATAGTAGTAGATAGGTACACGTATACACGAGAGAGAGGGAGAGAGAGAGGGAGAGGATAGCTGTCTGCTGCCTCGACGGCCTCCCCCCGAGCTCGAAGCCGAGTATAGAGAGAGAGGGAGAAGACAGTCGATACGCCGGAGATAGACTTAATTAAGCCATCCCGCGTCCGAGAGAAGGCCAGAGAGCCCCCGGAGGATCAGCTCTGCACCATACACGAGGCTTTCTTCTTGTCTCTATAGATATATTGGCAGCTAAGATCGGACCTCGTTCTAGATGAATGGGAGCACGAGTCCGTGGTAAGATGTTCCCTCTTTCTCTCTCTCTCTGCGAGACAAGAAAAATTATCACTAGAGCCTGCGAGAGGAAGCCACTGGCTGTAACCTCCGCCGCTGCCCTCGCACTCCCACGTTCGCAGCAGCCCCTTTATGCTGCTAATAATGGTCAATTTTTGCCGCCGGGATTTCTCCAGCTTATTGTTTCTTTTTTGCGATTTTTCCTGCCGCCCGTCGTCCCATCCGAAAGCAAATAAACCGATTTTGATTTATCGCTAGATATTCGTAATTAACGACGCTCTTATTGAAAAGAAAAATAGGTATCGAAAGCGACGTAATAGGTTTGTTTTGTTCGAGCGTGCAGAGTCAAAAATTATACCGAGCCACAACTGCAGGAGAAGCGCCGCGAATTAAAAAACACTCGGCAACGAGTCAGATTCGCTCTCGACTCCCACGAATCGTCGTCGGTGTGTCACATCGTAAACAGGCCTCTACCCACGCGACGCGAGTTATGTCTGCATCGGAGCCGCTCTAAATATATACGATTCTGGAGAGGCTGCGGAGAGCAGCGAATCCTCGGACCCGCGTATCCTTGCCGCGACCTCTTCCATTCGTCGACTCCATCCGTAATACACTAATATACGACGGCCCATGCAAATCCCTGGAGTGATTATTTCCGCAGCGGCGCGTGATGTCTTGATGCTCGTCCTCGTCATAGTATATATACCACCGCGACGACTTACGAGCTGCTGCTCCGTATATACATATATACTGCACAGATTGCAGCGACGCCGCTTCTCTTTACTTCTCGCTCCGTTGATTCCCTTATGTTCTCGCGTCCTCTCCGCGCCGACACCTTTCTTCCTTCTCTCGTTATGCCCCGCTGCTATTTTTCACTTCGCGATGCTCGCGGTTCCAAATGCGCTTTTTCGACTGTCTCGCGAAAACAAGTCGCGTGGATTCTGCGACGGTGACTCTCGAAAATTGCACCAATGTGGAATGTTTGGGGATCTTTTGAGCGAGTGTCTTGTCCCCGCAGGAATTATGTTGCAATTATTAAGTGGTTATTCTGTATCAAGTAATTACACGGTTATACGGATGCATGCCTTCCGTATACAAAAAAGTAAATGAACATACGCGATAATTGAGATGAATATTTCGAAAATAAATCAGAATTGATTAGCGCGTTGCGCTGCTTTGCACTTTTATTGGCGGCCGCTTTAAAATTGCTTTGTTAAGCGTATTCGTTATAAATTATTCATGCAGCGCTCGATTAATTAAATAATTAATTAAATTCGATTTCGGAAATCTTCTCGCATCAGGGCCCGCAATCTTTACATTCTTCCCGTCGCTGCTACAGCCTTTATCTCGCGGACGTTCGATTCGGGACCGAAAATTCGTCCTCTCGTTCGACCGTTCCTCGCACTCCATACCATTTAAATTCAAAGCGAAAAACGCCTTTTTATATGTACAATATACACTACACACGCGGCAGTGTACATGCATGGAAGGAGCCGCCGACCGGTCTTTAATAATTACCACCTTTTTTACGCAACGCCGATCTCCTCATGACTATGGATATATGTACAGCGGCCGTTGAATTTTTGCTCCCGGAGAAAAAAGCGGATCGTCTTGCCGGTGGTGCAGCACATCTTTTTCTCGTGAATTTCGAGCTGCAAAAACACGGTCAGCTCATGCGCCTGTGTTGCTACTCGCCTCGGGGTCTGTGCGAGCCGCTCGACGAGAAGGAGAAGCTGCTACGGAGTTATACGATTAAACGCATGTAAAACTGGCGCAGCCGGCTATGCGTTCGTCATAATTATTCCCTACCGCGAATTTATTCCCTTCGATAAGCTTACAATATTAAACGACTTGATAAATCACTCGTGGCCGCTTTAATTGCCTTGCGAATCTACTAATACTTTATTTAGTCATCAAATAACTCATTTCTCACCAATTTGCGTAATTATTCCACGACGCTTCTTTATCTCCTTTCCTTTGAGTATAATTTCATTTTATTACTCTAATCTATTTTAGTAAACTATTTAGTTTAAAGTGCAGCTTCCAATCAAAATTGAAATTTTCTGGGAGATAAAATTTATTCGTATTATGTATAAGACTTATAATTTCTTTGGTCTCGTCTAGACCCTTTTGCCCAACATAGACATCATCCACCGTAACCCTAAATTCTCACGATCTTTTTCTTTCTTCTCTATTCAACGAAACCCAATTCTAGTGTTTATTTCTGCAGCTGCTTCGCTACAGTGTATAAGAAAAACAAAAAAAGAAAGAGCCAAGGCAGAAAGTCTCATCCGCAGATTCAGCAAATGCAAAATATCCGCCTTTGTCGCGCCTCGACGAAGAGACCGCTGTGTGTATATCTACGAAGGATCGAGTGGATCGGGGCCCTCGTAAATCGTTCCGCGGGCGTCTCCTACTATACACTTTCTTATGCTCGCGGGTATAAAATCGTGGGCAGCGGCAGCAGCAGCAGGAGCGGAGGATCCGCCGCGCCGGTAAAACGAGATATTGTCTTCCGGAGACGCGTGCGCGCCACATCGAGTCCTATATATATATATATATATATATATACTCAGAGCTCTTATATGCCCGCGTATGAGCTTGAGGAAAGAACCCGAGCAGCGAGGCATTTTTAGGACCTCGCTCTCTGCTGATTTTTATGCTCGTTTCGCATTTCTCGATATCTTTATACGACGGTAAACGAACCCATCGCCTCCTCCCCGAGCTGAGCAGCCGCGCGTGTGCGACGTTGCTTCCCTTCTTCTTTTTTTTGTTGCTGTTTGCCTTTCGTGCAGCAGCAGCAGCAACGCGAGCGCCGAGCTGTTTTATTAGTGTGAATAAAGAAGTGCGTGCGCGTGTGTGCGTTGAATGAGTCGACGACCCACGTGGAGAAAAAAAGTTTTTATAGAGATAATGTAGAATCGATTGTACACAGGGAAGCATGTCCAATAAACTTTATCCGGAGTATTGATGTCGTTCGCTTTTGGCTTATGCGAGGATATTCTGCAGTTTTTAAATCACTCGATTTACGATTGCTCTAATAGCAAATGATGCATCAGGAATTTAAATGTTTTTAAGCCAATTTCGGATTTGCTATTATTTATATTCAACATCTTTCATTACGTTATTTAATGCATTATAAAGAGGGATGATTCGAGAATTCAGAATATTTTCAGATCGTTACAATCGCATTTAAAATAATTCTTGCAGTCGTTTATTTATGCAGCGTCACCGTTATTTTACAAGCGGCGTACGTGTGACTTTTATCAATCGGCATTACTTACGCAAATGCATACATAATTATAGCCCAATCGCGAGCGACAAAATCTTTACTTAGTTAATAAAACGAGCACGCAATATTTCCACTCAAAGCTTTGGACGACGATTAATAAAGTGCAATTTATAGATTCCTTCAAAAACCGAAAGCGCAGAGAATAAATATTCGAAGCGCACATTTCTCCGATATTAATCTGGCTTTCTCACCACTCCCTGGTTCCTTATCCAGACACACACATACAGACACTGTGTCTGGCCGGTGATACGTGCGTTCGGTAATCGAACTAATTTAACGGCGAAATTTATCGCTAGCCATTTTTCGCAACGGCCCCCGTGCTGCCGCGACATTTGTCACTCCGAGAGCCTCTTCTCCTCCACCTCCACCTCCTCCAATCCCTTTCTTTCTCTCTCTCTCTCTCTCTCTCTCTCTCGTCCTCAGCTCTCGTGTACAGCTGTCCAGCGCGGCAGAGATTTTTTGCGTGCCAGGAACTGGTTCCTCGCCGCGCGTCAAACTCACGCGCCCAAACGCTCCTCTCTCCCCCTTTCTTCCTCGGCTGTCCCTCCTGTCTCCCCCCACGATATAAATGACTGTCGCCAGTAATTTCGAGGCTCCGTCCTGCACTACGGATACACACACTGCACACACCTTGGTCCGCGCGAGCGCGCGAAGAAAAAGTGCCAGCCTCGCGGAGCGAGTAGAGGCAAATAAATGCACGAGAGAGCGAGCTGTATACGTATACCTGACCCACACGTACCATAATAGAGATTCACGAAGGGATAGAGAGCCGCGCGCGAGCTGCGGAGTTAAGTTTTGGGCGCTGCTGCACGCCATCGTTTTCTCGGTTCTCTCTCGCGGAACTCGAGCTGCACGACCACCACCACCACCGTCATACTATCCTATATATCTATACATGTATACAGTCGTCTGCAGTGGCGGCGGCGGCTCGGCGAATATTCTATTGCTCCATTATGCGCTCGCTCGCCATGCACTTTGCCGCCGCGGCGGCGGTGGGCCGCAGAGGCGCGATTGAGACGTTCCATGGGGCGCTGCTGCTCTATGAACTTGTTATCCGAGAACGAGACTTAGTGTTCCGAGGCACGATATACCCTCCGACGAGCCGCCATCCGCCGCCGCTACTTTTCCCGCGCGCGGTCCGACCACTGCAGCTCCTCTCTTTTTCTCTCTGCCGCCGCCGCCGCCGCCGACGCCGCTTTCTCGCTCCCTCGTTTTTAGCTTTATTAGCTGCAGCGCGAGCGGCTCCGCTGCTGCTGCTGCTGCACGGTTGTACAACGGAACTCGCCTGTGTAGCCTGATTCTACTGGCTATTCGATACTCAGACTGCCGCTCGGCGAGTCACTATAAGCACTTTATTTATGCGACTTGCGGCCACTGCGGCGAAAGGTGTATACGTATAGGCTAAAGTTGCGGGGCATTTCTTTTTCTTTCGACATTAATGGAATAAAGTTTACAAATTCCTTGATCCGAGTAAATGGATATGGATCTTGATCGATTGCTTTACATAGTTTGATATTAAGTACAGGACAAATAATTGTCAAGTTCTTCTTTATACGTCCTGATAGACTAACTCATCTACTCTATAAAAAATTCTTCAAATATCACAGCATGTAAATAAATAGTAAATATTTTCATTTGTACAATTGACTCAATATAATCCATCTATCTTTTGCGTCCTTAAAAACCACATAATATTTAAATAATGAAGCGAGATAAAAGGTATCGACAAATCTGTTTTTATAGTTGAAATAGGAAGATGGCTGAAACTTTCCTCTTCTCTCTTTTTCTCTCTCTCTCTCTCTCTCTCTCTCTCAAAACTCATTTTACTGTGCAAAGGGAGCTGCAGAAAAAAAAGTTAGTCCTCGGGCGGTGTATCGGAGAAAAAAAAAAGTACAAAGCCCGGCAACAAACTGAACCCGCAGCAGCAGTAGCAAAGAGAAAGACGAGGAAGAGAAGGAGCTGAGGAGAAAGCGCGCAAGGATACGTCTCTCCTCCAAGTTACAGGTCTCCGTCTTGGCTGTCGTCTGCGAGAACAACGGGTATATCGCTTTTGAAGTCCGCGCACTTTCTTAAACCCACAATCTTCCGTGGATTTTGTTTCTCGATCAGAGTCGGCCGCCAGTCTCTGCAGCAGCAGCAGCAACGAGTCGCGAGAGGAGCGAGTTAATTGTCGGAAAACTCGATGGGCGAGCCAAGGCTCTCGTGCTCTGAGATAGCGACTCTCTCTCTCTCTCTCTCTCTATCTCTGTCTCTCTGTCTCCTTCCACCTCCCTTGCCGATAGCTCTTTTTCTTTCGCGCGACTCGCAATCAGGCGATCCTTTGCTGGCAGTAGCAGCAGCAGCCGCAGCACAGACGACGTTTCTTTCTCTTCGCTACTTCCGAGTCAAACTTATCTCATTGAAAACCGGCATTCCTCTCCTTCCCACTTTCTTCGCCGAGTTGGTCGACGCCCGCCGCTGTCGCTGCTCCGCCGACGTTGTCGTTGGCCACCTCTTCTTCTTCTTTTTACAATCCTCGGCTTCTCCCTTTCTCTCTCTCTCTCACTCTCTTCAGCTCGCAGCGTTTTCATTGCCCGGAAATTGGCTCCTACAATGAAAGTCGCCCGGCGAGGACGGCCGCCCAGACGCGCGATCGCCACCCAACTTCGATTGCATCGTCAAATTTTATGAGGTATTACTTGTTTTAGGCTAAGCGCCATTAAAGCTGCGCGACGATTTCACGTTCATCCGTGGGGCTGAGCGAACCGAGAACCAAGTGTCCGAATAGTGAACTTGATGTTTACGTATATAGATTCTAATGTTGTTGAACATTTGTAGACTCTGTTTATTGGCGTTAAATCGTCCTATTTCCTTGATTACCTGTTGCGATGTATATCACATTAATTTCATTAAAAATTTAACCATTTTCGTGTTTTCGTAAATCGCTGAAAAGTTTGACCAATTAAACTTGGCTAATTGATCAGATCTGTAAAAGTCAGACCTGATCGTATCGGAGCAAATTTTTATCGCCAGCAATTTGAATTCAAAGACGGTTAATAATATGGCCCCCGAAACGTCAAATTAGTCGAAATGAGTTTGAATTTAATTGAATTTAATTTAACGCTTGAGCATACATAAGTTTCGGAAATAAATGAAGGTGCTTTTCTGTACTCTGGAAAAAAGTCGAGTAAAGAGAGCGGAAAGAGCTTGTTGCCACAGAGCGAGAGAGGGAGGGAGTTCTTTTTTCCAAGCTCAACGATTTCCAGTAGAAAAAAAAGCGGGGGACCGCAAACCCCTAAAAGGTAGGTATAGAGGGCAGAGAGGAAAAAAGGAGAGTCGAAAGCGACGTCAAGGGAGGAATGAAAGTTTCTCGTTGGGCAGCACATCCATCGGCGCGAGGTAGAGAGAGAAAGAGAGAGAGAGAGAGCTTGATTTATTCGACGCGGTTAACGAGTTCAATTATCTCGGACGGCCGCGGCTACGCACGCGTCCCTCAGCAAAGCAAAGAGTCGTCGCCGCGCCTCTGCTGCCGCGTGGACCCCGAGAGATGTTACCCGTAAAGCATTAAACGTAAAACGCACTCTCCCTCTCTCTCTCCCCTCGCTGCTCTCTCGAGGTGTACGCGCGCAGTGAGACCTGCAAGCCTCCCAGTGGCATTAATATTCTTATCTTTACATTCGGCTTCATTGCTCGGGAGCTCCGCACGACTTCTTTTTATTGTCTGCGCGCAGCCTCTTTTTAACGCGACCGCGCGCCGTAGTACAGCAGTGCTTAATTGATATAAAATTGTGCGTTTTATTATGCTGATTCGGACGCGCCGATAAATCAAACTCTACACGGCTTTCAATTCTGATACGCGCGTATATAGCTGCCAAGTAATTACATCGCGATCTATACAAATGTATTATCGGAAGCACTTCTACTCGCTGACTTTATCGATACAAAAAATATAATTCACTAGACTAATTATTGTCCGCAACATAATTTAATCAAATACAATTCCCGGGAAATGATATTATATGCAGTTTCAATTCTAGGATTCGTTCCCGCATGAACTTTCATTAATTAGTTTAATCTCGCTCTTATCTACTTGAATTTCTCTCCATTTTTCTGCAATTAAATGGACTCTGGGAAATGTATAGAAATTAACGCGCAATCTAATTGAAAAAAGGTATTTTGAAAGAAAATAGAGATTGTAGAAGCGAAAGCAGACTCGGACGACGGTAAAAGTTCGTTTGATACTGCACTACACTGTGTATCGATGAAAGGCAAAAAAACTCTCACCGGTACTAAAAACATATAATTAAGTCATGAAATGCCTTTCATGCGCGCGATATACAAGTGTCGATGCTTTCTACGAATCATTAATTTCGCGCCATTAATCATTTTCCAGCAGCGCGCCCGTATAATCGCGCTACCGAGCGCTGCTCGCACCAGCCCCGCTATTAGCATTTCTCCTGCTCTAGGAAAAAAAAAAGGAAAAAAAAACAGTATAGATATTGCGTACATATAGCGCGTAAAAAAAACTCGTCAGCAGCGAAAAGTCGCACCTCGTCGTCCCCCACTGTCGATATTATCCCGGTGCAATTGCCACCTCCTAGTCCACAACCTCCACCTCCGGGTGGTTCTCCTTCTGCTAGCGGCTTTCCAGCCCATTGGTCGTAAGTTATCGGCCGCCGCGCTAGGCTTGGACTCGCGAAACCCGAGACAGTTTATGCGGCATTTGCAAATAAATCGTGGGTAACGATAATTGGTCGGCCCATAAGTTACGCATAGACGTCGCGCACTACGCACGAGAGGTGGGGAGGACAGGACAGCGAGCCAAAGCCAGAAAGAGAGAGAAAGAGATCGCGCGGCGAGAAACTTTGCGCCGCGCGCCGGCTTTGATTTAAACCTGTCGCGGGCCGCGTCGCTTGATTTACGTCCGATCAGTCTGGCGCCGCTCGCGCGCCAATTCGATTTCGTTTTTCTGTTTTTTATTTCCTACCTCCGCGAGAGACTCGAAACGCGGTCTTTTTGCTCGCTTGTTTTTACGAGAGCTGGTGGGAATGAGTCGCGCGCCACGTCGAGAGATCGATTTATGCTAATCTCCTTGACGTTGGGAAATTATTGGGCGAAAAGTTTCGCCTAGAACGCGCGCTCGATATCATTATATTTCCTTCTTCTCTATATCTTCTCTTTTTTCTTTTGGCTTTTGAATCGAGAGGAGGGACTAGAGTTCGCTGGTGTTTTATTTCTTTTACACACTCGGGCAAATGTAGTTGTACGAAACTTGTTTATCTCTCGTTCCTCGTATAATATACAGCAGCGACATAAAGCTAGAAAACCACTTCATTAACGGAGTAACGTATGTGTTTCGCTATATTATGGAAATGTAAACGTGAAAAACTACTTCATTAATGGAAATGACGTGTATGTACTGCTGCATTATGGAAATCCTGCCGCGTGTCTCGTCTTCGTTCATCCCAAAATGATTTATCTCGTGCATAATGTTAATGAAGTCGCGCTTTTTTCAACTTTACAGCCTGCACAATCCTAAACATTCACTTGAGAGCTTTCGTTGCAAAAGTTTACATTCAATATACGTGTGTAACAATAAAGGAAAAATCACCAGTTTTCTCGTAATAAAACATAATATTTAATGCCGTACTTTCTATCGTTAACGATCTATTCGATGGAGATAAGCGTTACGTGCTGAGTATATCGTAAAAAAGCGCAAAATGATTAGTTAGCTGCACTATTATTTACTATTAAGTATTAATTAATAGTAGGAAAAACCGGTAGAGTAATCAGTAACTAGAAAGTTAAGCAAATTGGAAAACACGGTATCGTGTCACTTTAAACTCATTGCTAAAAACTTTACGACTCGCGGCCATAAAAGTTTAGGGGTCCTGCACACATAAAGTTCTACGACTGCCTCCTAAACTACTTAAGAATGGGTCTGAATTAATGCCGCGACTTCTAGCCTTTTAAACTTTTCGTAACGATTATTATACTAACTTCTCGCTGTGTAATATAACCGTTTATCTCAGTCATCTACTCTGTAACAAACGTTAAAATTCACATTATTTGCATACAATTTAAAAAATGGTCGATACTATTAAAAAAAAAAATGATTTGGGTGGCGCAGAAGCAGAAAGCAGATCCTCCATCAGCCATTAACCCCCGTCGAAGTACATCCACCTGACGAACTTTTACGCAACTCCGGCGTCATTCTCTATGGGGCATATTTCCCTCGGAAATAAAGTGCGCTTTAAATGCGCCGAGACGTCTCGCCGGACGGAAATATAAAAGTGCGCGACTGAAAATGAAACGGCTTCCGCGTGTCCCCGGAGTCGTCGTCGTCGTCGTTCTCTGTACACGCACCGCGCGCGCGTCCTTGTCCATCTTACTCGCCTCGTAACCCCCTGCGTGTACCAGAAGGCGCATATAGAAGGGAGAAGAAAAAAAAAGGAAGCTTCGGGTGGGTTTCGACGATTCCACCTCCTTTTCCTCCCTACGCACCATATTCGAGCTTATATACAGGCTACAGACAATATGATGCGAATTTTCGAGCTCGCAAATTTTTTCCCAAAGTACCGTCGTAAAAACTTGATTATTCCGGCTCGCAGGAAACGTTATGCTTCTTTCTCTCGTTTCCTTCTCTCTTTATCTCTGTCATCCCTGTCTCTCTGTCTCTCTATTTGACTGCCAGGGCTCTTACACCGCGCGCGGGAGGACGACGAGGCTCCCGCGGGTAGTATCCCGTATATAAAACTGCCAACAGCTTCGCAGCGAGACAATTAACCTTTGCCAAATTATCAAGTTTATGTCGATTTCTTAATTATTTCGAGTGGAAAACTTTATCTCGTTTCTGTTGCGACTACGACTTCGAGTTTATGCACCTCTCTCGTGTCCTTTAATTGTTTAATTGACCCAGATGTGTTATTTTAACAGTTTTCTCTATACGTACAACTTAACCAGAGTATTTCATCAAATGGATAGTCATTTATTGAAATGGTACACAAAAAAGATCCATTACTATCATGAGCAATGTGAAATATGCATTTCTTAATTTATAAACTAAAAAAATTTGTAGCTCCATTCCATTCCAAGCACGTCCATCAATGTTTCAATATTAGCATTTCCAAATATTTTCCATATTTGCATTACGTGCTGTGTAACGGATAAAAAATTTGTTTCGTAACTTGTATCTGATGCATAACAGATCAGCTCCGTCAAACGCCAATTACAGTCATGAAAGCTCGCGCGGAAACTTCCACCGAACCTACCTCAAAATACACGTCACACCTCCGATCCTCCCAACTTGCGTCTTCCATCGCATAGTACATATATACTCCTTTAACGCAGGCAGTTTTTTGACGTGCTCGCGTTTCCAAGCACACACACACACATGGAGAGCAGTTCCCATGGGAGGTAAAATCTAGGGGAGAGACTGGAGCTATGGTGGAAGGTCGACATTCAGGGACGGTCGGAACGCCGCCGTGGTATATCGGAACAACTATACGCGCGGCGGATTCCGCAAATATTTCAATAATCCTAACAGCAGCAGTAGCAGCGATGGCAAGATTGTTGGCATAGCTTCTGCCTCGAGTGCATCGGCGGCGGCTTCCCTTCCCCTTCGATCCGCGCTCCGCTCTACTCCTCGGCCCGAGGGGCTGCTGCAGCCGACGCGAGGGGAGGGAAAGCACTGCACGCGCTTTCCTACTACACCTTCTCGAACTAGTTGCGGGCGCCGGGGATCGAATATCGACGCGGGATATATATATAGGCAGACCACGAGGCGACGCGACGACCAACTCCGCGCGCAGAGTCGCGCAGCAGCCGCCGCTTTCTTGAATAGACAAATATTCGGCTGCGGCGCGTGAGAGCAGGAGCTCGCGATCTGCCTGTAACCTCTAAGCTCCCTAGTAAGTTTGGGGGGATTTGCTCGCGCGAGCTACTTGCGGTGGCTTTACCGCTAAATTATTGTATTAAACTTGTCTTGGGATTGTTCTTTGAAGGAAAGAGAAATTTCTTGGTATTGGGAGAGTAAATGAATTTGACACGCAATTTGGTAGTGTATAATAAAGTATCTCGAAATGATCCTTTGTGTGTTTTTTCTATACAGAGTCTCCTTTATTTAGAAGGACCCAACGAATAAAGAAAGCCAGCGCCATAAAATTACTATCGCCGATAAAGAATCGCCAGGAGAATACGCCTAAGCGTATACAAGCCAATATAACAAAGGCCATCGAGGAGGTTCGGATCGTTAATACTGTCGCGAATCGACGCGGCTAATAGCCGTCTTATGTCTCGGTCCTCGCCGTACTCACTTATACGACTTTATATATATCCGATTTCTAAAGTTTCCTGGCGCGCGCGCGCGACTGCAGCTCTGGTGTGCGGCTATCGTGGGTGTGCGCGGGCCTGTATCGAATTTCTCAAATTTATTCGAACAACTCCCCTCGGGCCCCCCCTCGTCCTCGCCATTATTTCTTTTTCTCCTGCACTCTGGCTGGCTCCTCGGCGTTCTTTTTTTTTGCGCACGTGGGATGCCCGCGGGCTGGCCCGGCTCTTCGCCGCCATCGCCGCCGCCGTCGCCGCCGCCGCCGCGTTGTTGTATTTTTCAATCAGTCGTGAATGGCAAACAACCCCGCGAGCTATATGCGGCTCGCGCTTCTCCCTCGTCCTTCGTTCTTTTCCCTCTCTCTGCACTGCCAGCTCTCCCTTTTTGCACGCGCACGCGAGTTTCTTGCTGCCTGCAGAGATGAAGAGAGAGCGCTCGAGTTATATGCCGGGTAAAAGGCTGAAAGAGCGATGGTGCGTAAAATTCCGAATGAAACGACTGAGAGAGAGAGAGAGAGAGAGAGAGAGAGAGGGATCCATTCGATCTTGGAGCGCCGCTTTCCGCGAATACGTACATTCCGTATGTATACGCCTAGTTCCGCGAAAGACTGTGAGCGCCAATTCCCAGTAGCTCCTTTTCAATTGAAAGTTTAAACAAATTACTTTCTTGCTGCTCTCGCTTGCGCTCGCGCGTTGCTTTGTGAGTAATTGCCATAAAGTCGGTCGCGCTTGCGCCTTGCTACCCTCGTTTTTTCGCTTATAAGCTCGCGTTCGTTACCTTATTATAGGGATATACTCGCTAGTGCAGCCGCGGATTCCTGTTTAAATTATTTTCTGCTTCGCCTGCGCTTCTCGTCTGATTAATTGAATTGCAATCTGGTGAAATTGGTTTAGAATGTTTTTTATTAATCATGTTCTAGCGAGGAGCTGCAATAAACTCAAATTCTTCTCGTGATACAAAAATAAAAATCGGAAACTGTTGGTAATTCTATTTCGACGCTATTTCGAGTTTGAAAAATGCCGACTAAACGAATATAGTATAGTCCATTTATATCTGAATAAGGTATTAAGTAAAGTATGGGGGCTTTTAGGGAAACTCCCACATGACGAGAAACGATGATTTCTACTTTCACCACAATAGATTTCTCGCTATCGGCTTAATCAACGAGCAAATGAAGGTTGCCGTGCGCCGATAAATCCAGACGCACATCGACTCCCAAAAAAGTATTTCTGACCGATCCGAGTAGTCGAAATTAAATATCCTCCGATCACGCAGCTCACGCGTCTAGCGTCCCGAAATTGATACAAATTGCGGAAGTCGACCGAGAAATCGAAGAGTCTGTGCGCTCGCAACAGCAGCAGCGGCAAGCGGCATGCGAGCACCGCCCCGGAAAATAAAGAATAACGAGGCGCAGGCGTCCAGCCAAAGGCCAGTAGTCGCGTTAATTATTTTCTCATCAACGCCCCCTCTCATCGCGCGCCACGCTCATCATCTTGCGTTTCACACGCACCGGACGCTGCCCCGAGAGAGAGAGAAAGAGAGAGAGAGAGAGAGAGAGTGAGAGAGATTGAATAGAATCGCCAGTGAGCGATGCTCCTTTTACTCTCGCTCGAGCTGCCTCTTAATGTCTTTATCGGACCTTTCTCTCTCGCTCGTCCGCTGTATATATATATACACATAGATTCGCATTATATATATATATATATATGAAGGTCCGAATGCTGGCGCTCTTAATGACGCCTTGATGCGCTCGATTCTCGCGCCTTTCGTGCGTGCCAATCGTTAAATGTTCGCTCTTCCCCTCCCCACCCCTCTTCTGGAGCTTGGCTATTTTTCTTTTCACGCTGCGCTGCCGTGCAGCTTGTGCGTTGGATATGCCCCTTCGCTTTTATCCCACTGCTGCTGCTGCTGCTGCTGTGTTCCAAGTTGTTACTTTTGACTGAAAAACTGGACGATGTTACGATAGAAACGTCACGTCCGCCTGTGCTCGGGGAATTATTTAAAGTGTAACTTGATTGTCTTGTCACGCGATTTGATGCTATATACTCACGGTTCTGCACCTCAACTGTTTCGAATTGCTTATACAAAAATACATTATTCCACCATTGCCTACGATTCGAGTAATCATTCATGCAATTTTATACAAATAGGCAAGGAAAATTTTATATCCTGGTAAAAAGATTTAATTGGATTAATCGCAAATGATTTTCTTCTCCCGAATGGAGTAATACTCTGGAGGGATTTAGCGTGATGCAATGTTTTTTGAGTCATTTACGTTTAAGGCAGTAGTAGTAGTACGGTACTTTGGGTCGGCAGACGATTGAAAAAGAAGGAAGAGAAAGAGAGCGAGAAGGAAGTGAAGGTTCGCACACGGTAAGCGAATAGGCGTAGAAGAAGAAGAAGAAGAAGGAAAAAAGCTTTTAGAAGGCTTAGAAGGCAGCGGAGGGAAAAGTCGGCGTTGAATAAAAGTGAAAAAGTCAAAAGGAAGAAAATAGAATCCACCGTATGGTGCACGAACTCGCTCGTTCGTTTCCGACCGCTGCCGCTCGACGAAACAGAGATCGAAGAGAGAAGCTCGCGACGGCGGCGGCGGCAAGAGAGAGCAGTAGGAGGAAAGTGAAGGAGAAAGAGACGTAAAAACTGCGAGTAGTGGGTAGAGGTTACAATTAAAAATAAACCAGTGAGAGAGGCCAAGTATGCGCCGAGCGAAGAAGAGAGAGTGAGCGATCTTCTTGTCCGACAATTTTCAGCTTTCGGGGTGTAGAGCGCGCAGAACCGAGTTCATTCAACGCAAATGCTCGCGACGCTTATTCGTCGTCGGTTTCGTTTTTCGTCTGCAGCAGCCGGAGAAAAAAAATATATATTGACGCACACAGACCGGGGCGACACGTGAGAGCAGCTACACGCACGCATATCGCACATATGCACTGCCGCCTGGAATCCCCGGTATACGCATTGAAAGGTTTAGAATCTCTCGCTATCCTCGATAACATTTTCTCGCCGAGTTATCGCGCAAGTGCCAGTAGCTACGTTATCCCGTTCTCTCTCTTTCTCTCTCTATCTCTTTCTCTCATTTTATTGCTCCAACTCTCTGGCGTTCGCTCACTTAAAACGCCCGCGTTTGACACGTCGAATCAAAGGGACTTTGTAATCATATTTTATTCAGCGTTATGCATAAAACATAGGTGAGTCTTGGGTTCGTTCTCTCGCTCGCTCGCTCGCTAGAGTCCATTTTTATTTAAAAAGGCCGGAGGCATATTTTAACATCCCGCCGACGGAGGAAACAAAGTATTACGAGAGAGAGAGAGAGAGAGAGAAAGAAAGAGCTGATCTCGCTGGGCTGCTACTGCAACTTTGGCGACGCCCGTATTCGATCTTTTATTCCTTATTTTAGCGACCGCTATAGCAGCACTCTTATATCTGCACAGCCCAGCCCTTCTTACTCTCGCGCGGCGCTCACTTCCTTTTTTGCGGAGGCTGTTTTTCTGAAATTAGCATTTATAAAAATTTAATTTATACCCTCTCTCTGTCTCTGTCTGGCAGTGGAACATCGCACTGCGAAGCCGCGCACGCAGATGAGCTGTGCTTACGAAAAATATTGTTTTATTGTCTTCGCTCAAGGCCTTATATTAATGCACCATGGAAATTTCACTCATTTATATTTACATCTCATTTCTTAGCCTTACTTGCACCGCTCGAATGCATTTACTCTCTTCTTTCTGTGGCTCATCTTCCTCCTCTCCTCCTCTTCTTGTCGGAAACGCAAAAACAATAACGACGCTTCTTAAAAATTGATTTCAATATACGTTTTAAGTTAAACTGTCAAAACAACGTGTAAACGTCAAATTATTTCTACTTATGATATAGTGTATGCTCACGATCGTATATGCAAAAGTCAAACGTAAAGAAGAAGCGATCAAGTTTGAAAGGCTATGCTTAGAACAAATTGTCCTATCAGTCGCGATCTATCGCAAAAAAGCAGCGCCTAGTTTTTACAATTGGCGCAAAAAAACGCGGTCGGCCTAGCTCGCAGCTATATCGCATGCACCTTTCCATTTGCACACTCGCGCTCTCGCGACTATCTCTGTAACAGGAAAGCACATAGCTGCACAAAGAAGAGAGGAAATGCAGCTTTATTAGGCGCTTTATCGGCGCGTCGATGCAAATTGCCCGGCTATGAAAAATGCATCCTCGGCAGATCTAAGCGCGAAGGGGGGCGTGTGTTGTACGTGTGTTGTACGCGCGCCGCGGCGGCTCGATCGCTTAGACAGTTACATACTTGCGCCGCCGTATACCTTGGCTCAGTCGCGCTCGCGCGCACAAAAGCTCCATCAAGTCTCGCGCGACCTTATCGCGGGAATCGATCATGATTAACCCCACGATTTATTTCCCCCCCGGCGTTGCAGCAGGCCACTTCTGATTAATGTCTATATTAGCTTTGGATTTTTCGCGCTACCGCGTGCAATTGTGCAGCGCGCTCGCTAAGGCAAATGCGTGCGTGTGCGGTGCGGAAGGATGCTAAAAGTCAACGTGGTGCGGCGCGCGAATGCCGATGGACTGCTTTTTTATTGCGCAGTTTAATTAAGGTGCTTTAGCCAGGGCTTTCAGTTTATTACCCTTGGTAATTTCCCTATTTGTCCGATGAATTTCACGATAATAAAGCGTAGTATTTCTGTAATAGAAGAGCTGTAGTTGTGTGTATATATATTTCCGGTATAGATGACAATTAAATTATTTAAAGCATCGAGACACCGGCAGCAAACATTGAATAAAATGCTTGATATAGCCAAATTATTCGAATCACGCTATAGGAATTAGATATACGTATAGGACTGTCGAGGGGGAGCAAATAAAACAATGGTAAAGTAAGAAATTGCGCGGGGAGAGAGTGACGGGTGGAAAAAAAAGTGAATAGAGCGCCGAATAATCGCACATCGTCGGATAGTCATTAAGGAATCTTATTACAAGCTCGACCTGAGCCTCGCGTTCAGCTCGCGAATCGCTTCTCTCTCGCCCCTGCGGCTGTCTCTCTCTCTCTCTCTCTCTCTCTCTCTCTCTGCATGCACGTGTATATATGTGTGCGTGTGTGTGTGTTTGTGTGTGTGTGTGTGTGTAGCGCGCAGGAGGATCGCTGCTCGGCGCTCACGAGAGACGTGAATTTCCAATCGCAGATCTCGTGACGTGCATTAAGCCGAGTTTCGTGCGGGACTGCTGCGCAAGGGCTTGGCAAGAGGGGTACATGCAGCTCCGAGGGGAGGAGCGGGGCAATAAATGTTTCGTAATTGGCGCGCGCGATCGTTGCACGCCCGCACCTACCAATACCTCCTACTCTCCGCTGCTGTGTGTACAGAGACGCGCGGGCCGCTTGGTTGCAGCTGCCTTGTATACGCACGTGTGTGTGTGTGTGTGTGTGTGTACGTGTTTGTAGTATTTGCTGGCCGAGGGAGGAAGGGAATGAATGTTTCATTCCGTGTCTGCCAAGTTTTGATTGGGACGGACAAGGAGAGAGAGAGTGAGAGAGGGAGGAAAAAGAAGGGCGAGGGTTATACGTATATACGGAGCCGCGGAGACGTCCACCACGCGTGCGACTCGCTCATCGCATGAACCGCGAGCATTAGCAGCTCGGCGAGCGCGGGGCCGCGAGCAACAACGCCACACGCTCTCTCTCTCTCTCTCTCTCTCTCTTACTCTCTTATGCCGGAATTCTCGCATGCGAAATTTATCGACTGCTGACGCACGCGCGCGCGCTGCTGCAACACGTCCTTACCTCCCTTTCTTTTTTCTTCAACTATTTCGCCTCTCGCTCGACGACTTGTTTCTCTCGTTTCGCGACGCGACTCCGCGCCGATTGTCGGCTGTATATTCATTGACGTGAGGAATGCCTCGTCGCGGGAAAAATAACATGTATATGTAACTTCGTGATTGCCTCTAGATTGTATATGGCTTTATGTTCGCCAGTGCAAAAACCAACTTATAAGCGACTGAGGGACTTCTCCTAAGAGACTTTCTGATGAATTTACTGCTCGCTTGTCAGACCCTCTTACATTTAATGTATGAATTAGTGTGCGGACGAGACACGTCCGCGGCAACCCCCTTATTTTGAGGAGACGCAAAATATTCATATTTGAAATTTTATCGCAGATATATAGTGTAGTGATAGTTATGCAAGAAAAAAGCGTAGCTGTCACATTGCAGCTATTTATGAAATTTAATGTGCGCGCAGTCTTAAAAAGATTGGCTCGATTTCGATTACGTAAATGTGACTTGATATTTTCCAGCAATCGAAGATTTCTTTCAGCACTAACTATAAGACTTGTTTTTGAACGAGTAATTGATTGTCAAATGATTAATTGATCGCTAACGACGGACTGTGTTTGTGTTTCAGGACAATATCGATCGCCGCGAATCACCGAGCATCCATCGGACATAACGGTGGCGAAGCACGAGCCTGTGACGCTGAATTGCAAGGCCGAGGGCAAGCCAAAGCCCGAGATCGAGTGGTACAAGGACGGCGAACTGGTGCAGACCTCACCGGCCGACTCGCATCGCGTTCTCCTGCCCACGGGCTCGCTCTTCTTTCTCAGGGTCATCCACGGCAAGAAGGAACAGGACGGCGGAGTCTATTGGTGCGTCGCCAAGAACCAGGCAGGCAGCGCAACGAGCCGCAACGCAACACTCACCGTAGCAGGTACTGTACACCAGGATTCAACCATCTATATAACTATGCTCACGCGATCTGCTCTTTTTTTACCATCAAAACTGCTTATTGTTTATGAAAATATAAGCGTTTAGTAGGTCGACATGGGCTTTGTGAATTATGACCCGTTCAAGATTGATAACCGATCAATGTATAAAAATATTCCTTCCATGGCGTATCACTAACAATGCCTATATGATATATTAAGCGAGATGTAGATAATATAAGTACTTCTGGAGTTAGCCTCTCTCTCTCTATCTCACGCGGCTCTCGATAACGATCGGTATTCTTAAAAATACCCACCCGCCAGTGCACTCGAGCCTCTCGTAATAAGCTGCACAGAGTCTACGCTGATAAGAAAAAAAGGAGGAGGAGGAGGAAAAATATCGACAGATAAAATCAGCAAACAAACAAACGAATACACATATATAGACATTGCTCGGGCGAAGAAAATAACTAAATAAAGGTGCCAACTAGTTACGGCTGAGCGAACTCATTTAGCCGTAAAGGGGAAGCCGATCGAGCGACGATTGCGATCGCCGCCTATCGTCGTGTAGTGGCTCTATATAAACCTAACGAGGTCGCTCAAAAGCATTATATATATATATATATATATACGTAGTTGCAAGGGATCGACCGCCAATATGCGTTGATCGAAAACGACCTATCGCCGACAATTGTTCCCCGCTATTATTATGCCTTTTCGTTTACTTTTTCCTCCTCCTCTCTATATGTTTTACCGCGCGCGCGCTCGCACCCGACTATGTTATATACGTGTTTATTATTTTCTTTTTCTCTTGCCCCGTATATAGCTCGATTAAATCGTTGATTACTTTCCAGATTATTTATTGACTTTTGCTATTCGCGCTACACTCTCTACACATTTTTCCCATTTCAACAATTTTCCATTTTCGCTTTCGCAGACAATTACTCACATTTTCTTTTCCAAGTAAACGCATATGAATCGGATATTTTCCTTTTTGGTTCTCTTTGCACAGCGAAAATAGCTGCCCGTAACGAATGTTTTTTGTAAACGAAACGAATTCCGAACATACATTCTTTCGACGGTCGGCTGAATCATTGACAGCCCGCGCCTTGTCAAATCATTCAGCTAATAATTGCCGACTTTCCGAGAATTACGCATCGGCATTTGGCGAAAAACAATGTATGCAATTTACACTGCGCACGACTCGCGCGGCTTTGCGCTTTAAGGCGAAGAAGACACGGGATGAAAAGTTCTCTGCGCGCGCCTCGAGAGAGGATTACTATTTTCCTATACAAATTTAACGCTCGGCGCGCTTTAAGCGAGTTTAAAGCTGTCCGACGTCCGCGCGCGAGTCTATATGCTCGCGGGATATGCATGCGGAAAGTTGAGGAGGAGGAGGAGGAAGAAGAAGAAGACGAAGAAGAAGAAGAAAGAAAAGAGAGGAGAGCTGCAGGAGAGGAGACGTGGTGATGGGCTGCGGCGGCGGCGGCGGTACGGATCAGCTCTCCCCGACGACGAGAGATATTGCCGACGGGTCGATCGGTTAACGACTTGACGCCTAATTAAATGTAATCTCTACGCTGACGTTTCAATCATTGTTTCGACCCCGGCGCGGTGCACTGTGTATACATATGCCTCTCTCTCTCTCTCTCTCTCTCTCTCTCTCTCTCACTCGTACTTCTTACTTATGCGAAAGTGCCGTTCGCAGACTACCCGACGACCAATACCGAGAAAGCCTCATTTAGACCGCGAACATCAGATATATTTTTATGTCTCGCATGTACACAGACTCGACCGGCCGCCCCGTTCATTTTATGCGCGCACCGCGGCTCTTCGTGTATTATCTTACATTATACGACGTCTGTAGCGCGCTCGCTCGTCTATGGTGAATCGCTTCTTTTTCAAAACTGTTACGCGCACAGGCCGACGTCGTTCGCTTTAGCTTTTATGGCCTTTTGATTGAACGGTTTCGCTAATTTCGGGTGATTCGGACGTCGTCTCGGCGGATCAATTAAGTCTTAAAAAGACATTACAGCCGCTCGGGGGAGATTATTTAGTTGTAAAAAATTATCGAGAGAAACTGGCCCCTGTAGACATTCGGATATATACACTTTATATTACCGGCGATAAAGCTAATTTTATCGTGTCGAGCGGTAAAAAGTCTGCGTGTATCTTTAGAGCGTATAAAATGGAAAAATCGACGCGAAACACGGTTTCCGCATAGATAACGCTTCATTAAAAAAAGTGGGAAGCTGTGCGTACATTATAATACGCACTTGAAAATGTTGAAAAGAAAATTTTATATGCTCTTGCCGTGAGCATTAATTTTCTTTCACGGCTCAATAAGCCTACGCAGCCAGAATTAATATATAATAGCGGCGCACTTCCTCAGTGATAGAATTGCACTTTTGGCACGGCTCATTTCGAAGCCCCGTACCAAAGTTACAAAGCGTATCGGTCAATCGTATAATAAAAAAAACAACGAACACGGCGAAAAGTATAAGGCTAAAACAGCTGGAGATCTCTCGTGTATGTATAGGTGTGGAAATAGCTGTCGAGTCCCAGGTATACACCTCAAAAATCCGCGTTAAAAAGCCGCAGCTGTTGGGCGCGTATTACGTGTGCGCACTGCCCAGTTAATCCAGAGCTCGTAAAAAGCGCGCGGCCGCAACAAATTGGCCGAAATTAATCAGCGCGGGTAATTTCGAAATTGCCAATGTAGTCCCATTCCGAGCGTCCGTCGCGCGCGTTATACACACCGTTGCACAATAGGCGCGCGGTGCAAAAGGCAGTTTGCGTGTATCACCCTAGTGGTGCAGCGTAGCACATTCGACATTAATTACGATAGCACTACTATATACAGTCGGTTCGCGCGGGGCTTATTTACAATTATTCCTGCTATCGGAGGGCGTCGCATAATTTCGAGGCCTCCCTCTCGCCGCGCTATCTTATCCCTTCCACTGGGGCGAGCACTGCACGGAACGCGCGTTACGCTCCTCGCTCTTGCTGCACAGTTTCTGCTCACCTCGGCGGCACGCACCCGTTAAGATTGTGCGTATATATACTTTGTCTTGGGTAACGGGGCAAGACCGGCGAGCGACTGTTAACTTTTTAGCACTTGCACTCGCGCGCCCCGTGAATTGATACGAGCATTCGCGGTAGTCGCTGTTGTTCAACTTATGAGAGTTTAATGCTTCGACGATAATGCTGACTGATACGCCGTTTAATTCTCGCCAAGATAATTTGGCGTTTATTGTATAGCTGCTTTTATGACGATCTACAAATGATTCATTCCATTTCGTATAACGACTGTTGTATTTCTTAATAATGCCATTTACATTTGTTGGAATTGTTTGTTGTAGAACGAATAGCAGTAAAAACACGATTAACCAATAAAAAAGCTCTTCATTACAAAATACCCCAGCCTGTACGAAGTGCAATTTATGTCTTAACCTTGAGGGAGTATAGCTCAGCTACAAGAGCTTTTAGTTTCAGACGAACTTGAGTACTTTATTTCGAAACGCGCAAGTTTGTGCGTCCTAGAAATTCGTTGCAACTAAGCGGATCGCGATTCGAAGCGCGCACTACGATTACGCATAAATGACTTTTCCTCGGTTGTTAGTCGAGCGTACAGTATACCGAGCGCCAAGCAATAAGAGTCTCGGCTTTTCTGACATACTCGGAATTATTAAATTCAGCTTTCTCCGCGGAGCTTGGAAATTTCCGGCGACACACACACACACACACACATATATATATACAGTGGAAACTGCGGAGCATCGTGGAAAAAAAGAGAGAGAGAGACGGAGAGAGAGAGAGAGTGGAAGACAAAGTCGAGCGAGTCGCGTAGAGCGCTATGGTACAAGAAGCGGGAAACTCAAATATAAAGGCGAACTCGCGGTAGAGCGGAGCAAGTGCACACGTACGAGTTGACTCGGGTAGTAGAGGAGCTTCTCTATCTTTCTCTCTGCTCTCATTCGAGTGGATGAGCGCCGCAGCCCCGTATATAGCATAGGTTAAAGTGTTTGCCGTACTCTTTAACGCTTCTTTGATGGCCTATTCGATGCACGAAATTGCACGACTTTAAATCACCTGGATTTACATTGCGAATCGTTCCGACAGAGAAAGAGAGAGACTACTACTATGATTCGCCCGCTTATTCACCGTGAAATTTCCCTCCGCCCGACTATTTCGAGTTAGCATTCATTGTTGTGCACCTCTTGTAACTACTAAAACTTTAAACTCGAGTGCTTGAGTATATCCCGTCTCGAGAATCGCTTTTCTTTTTTCCCTAGCTCTATACGCTTCAACATTTTACACTTTTACTAATTCACCGCCCCTCCATGTAGAGCTTTTCGTTTTTCTTACTTATGTTCGAATTAAAAGACAGTCTTTTCGAAAGTAGCATGTAGAGCTTCTTCGATTATTATCAAATTAATCAGCCTCAAAACTATCGTCAAGCGGCAAGTCAAAGGTAGTCGAAAGATTCTTACGAAAACGTCAGCCCATAGTAGTATAGCAACGCTTTGTTCGACCGCCACGTCTACAGCTTAAAAACACGCCGCAGAGCCGAAGTAGTGCATGCAGGTATTATATCGCCGAAAAAACCCGAGGAGAGAGAGAGAGAGAGCAAAGACCTCGTCAAATAATTCTGATTTACGCAAACGCGGTATAGGATATAGAGAGAGAATCGCGATATACTCTCCAGCTGAAGGGACGATACAGTGAACTCGGCGCTGGTCCGTGGTTCCGTTTGTTTAGGCGACGATCGATATGCCCGAGTTCGAGATATATATATACCTATAAGAGAGACTTGCCAAAGGCTCGCTAAAAAAATCGACGGCTAGATATGTATATACTGCGCGCCTACCTGTATTTGTCTTGCGACTGACGATGACTTGTGTAGTGCTTGCGGAGGACGACTCTTGCGGATGGAAAAAGCGTTTATTTTAATTGAATGAAATTTCTTGCCACTGTTAGATTATTTAAAAGCCTTTGATTGCATGCATTTTACTATTATATGTTATAATGTTAAATTGTCTAACAATCAAACGAGATATATAATTGGAAAAGTAACTTTACAATACAAAAATAGAGTTTTCATCCTTCAGTCTTTTCATTATTCTTCGTTACACGCGATCCATTCGATTTACCAAATATCCGTATTTAACTGCAAATGACTATCCATCAAAGAAGAATACATCCCGGGCGTCTTTATTTATTTTCTTTTGAAAATCGTGCCGTTGGAGGGCGGAGCCCGCAGGAGGGTGATTTGGAAAATTGCGAGTCTTAAAAGGCAGCCCCGGCAAGAGAAAAGGTAGCGCAGCTCCCTCTACTCGCTCGCTCTCTACCCCCGAAACAGAGAAATTCTCGCAGACGCTGCAGGACTTCTCGATGAGTTCTCTCCATCACGGTTTTACGGCTGCCGGCTTATTGTTGGCGCAGTCGACGAGAGAGAGAGAGAGAGAGAGAGAGAGAGAGAGAGAGAGAGAGGGAGTGAGAGGGAAGGAGAGCTCGAACCCTGATTAGTCGAATGATCATTAAACGCGACTTATTCGGGAATCGTATTACGAGGAGCATTATCAAAGTTTGCCGCTTTTGCCTCGTAACGCCAGCGCCGCCGCCGCCGCCTGAGGAGCGCACTTAGGACGCTGCGAATTTACTGATCCACTCGCCGCTTCTCCCTCCCCCCCCCCTTCCTCGCGGGATCCTCTTAACTTTAAATTAGAATTTTTTCCGAACTTTATATATATTGAAAGGCCATAGCTCGCCATAGCTCGTATCTTTAACGCTCGGTTAAGGACGCTGCAGTAGCACCTCATACTCTACCGTAGATCAACAATATGTATAAGTTTTAGACGCATAAAACGAACTCAAAATGCTTAGCCTCGAATCCTCAGAATCGTGCAAATTTGTTGCGACGAGGAAACATACCGAAAGTTGCCAAGACCGCACAGCAACGGCATTACCAACTCTGTACTGCAGCAGCCCAACGAGGAAGTTCCTGGATCACGCAAAATAAAAGCCCGCGCCCAAAGAAACAAAAGGGACTGGTTCACCACGTGCGGCGTCGTTGTCATTGGCGCGCGTTCGTTACCGCGCCTCCACTGTATCGGACCTCACCCCCTTTGTATTCCTCCTTATATCCCTCTCTTTTTCTCTTCTCTCTCTCTCTCTCTCTCTCTCTCTCTCTCTCTCTCTCTCTCGCCTGTGTAATTTATCGCTCGTGTCCACGTGTAGTCTATACAAACGCTGCAGCAGCTATTATTCCGAGAAGCGGAACAGGCCGCGGCAACAGCAGCAACAGCAGCAGCAACAGCATGCGAGAAGAAGCAGAAGCAGCAGCAGCAGAAGGTGGTGCATTATGTAGCCGAGCGCGAGAGGCAAGTAAGTGCGCGTACACACGCTTGCGTCTCTCTCTCTCTCTCGGTGCACGCGGATACGTGTTCTTTGCCGACTTTTTTCCGAATCTCCGCCGCTCGCTCGTGCCCCAGCTCCCCGCGTATTTACGCGCGCGATTGTTTGCCTCGCGCATTATACGCGTTCATATAAATTAGGTAAATATGGTCTTATCTCTCTCTCTCTCACTCTCTCTCGCTCACATGTATTATGTATAAGAGAGCGGGGCTGTATGGAGGACGTGTATACACGCTACATGTGCGCGCGAATCCGTGCGACCGCGCGACTTGCGCGTACACACATATACACACGCGACGAGCCTCTGGTTTCAACGCGCCGAGCTGAGGAGGAGTAAAAATATTGCTCAAGACCATGTGTATACTTACGCGAAATTTGCATATATCGGCGTATACCTCTAATGCTAATACTTGCTGCTGCTGCTGCTGCTGCCTTTTTATATATATATATATAGACGACGTTCTTTGGGTATATGGGAGCTTAAATTATAACGCGGAGGCATATATCGAGTAATTTGAATAATTTCAATTTTCCTTATTTTAGATAATTTGCGCTGTAGCGCACCGCGGCGTAGGTTTTCCGGCTGCTCGAGTAAATGGGTCGCGCTGGCGTTTTTATTATCGATCTTGTTATATTCGCGCGCGGGGATGAAAAATCCTGTGCACGCGTAAAAACTTGAGCTTATCCGCTGCACTGCACCGGAACGCCGCATGCGCTATATACGCTCACTATATTACGTCATGTATTAAATAACCCGCTCTTCCAAAGTTTAGCCTGCGAACCGCTAAACATACCGCCGCCGCGGCATTACGGCTTCAAATATTCATAATTGCAGCACAGTATGTACTTATCCTGCGGAATTATGACATTATACATATATAGAGGGGCCCCGCCGACGCGTATCAATGAAATTTAACTATATTCCAAAACTGCCACTTTGCATAAATGCTAAGCTGTAAAGCTATACCCATATAATGCCCACGTTTTTTACCAAATCTTATTTACCCCGGACCATACAATATATAATCTTTATAATCTGCGGATCGTTAAGAGATTCTTTTTTGAACAAAACAGCGATTATCTAAAAATAAACATACGAGCGGCGGAGGTGACCGTGTGACCGCAGATATCTTATGAAACACGTACGATGCAATGGAAATCCAATTCTGAAATCAGACAAATAGTGCAGTCGGCTTGGTGCGGAATACTCGCGTGTAAACATAAACATACACCTGGAGGGTATAAATAAGGAGGTGACTGAATTCTGCCCTGCTATCGTATAATAGCTATCTCTGGAGGTATACGTTATATATTGCGCATAAACACAAGCTGCATCAACTGTGATTCCTTCGCCCTTATTCAATCGATATTGCGACAAGCCACGCGGATATCGCAACTTGCTGAAATTTCACACCTTATTTCGCGCGGATACCCAAGTCTACAGGACTAACATACCCCAAGCCCGCGTCGATGCCTCCTGCGTGCATTGCGTCCGATCTTGTAACATATCCGCAGCTGGTCGTCACGGTCTTTACGCGCAACGTACAGCACAGGCTGCTTATAGCTTATAGCGGTGTACTACGTGCGCGAGAGCACCTAGCCGATGTGCTACGATGCGACGAATTATAATGCGTGTAGCTTACTGCTTTAATGGGGACGTATGTAGAGTAGCGGCGGCGGCCGCGGCAGAAGCAGCAGGATAGCCGTCCTTTCTTCGGTCCATTGTCTCTCTCGGGCGCGCGACCGCGCGTAAAAGTCGCATCGGGGTCTCTTCGGCGCTTCACCTGAGCAGCGCCTCTGTACTCGCTGCGCTACCCATTGTTCCCCCAGCCGAGCGCTGTTTTTCTTTTTGCTCTTCCCCTCCCCCCTTTCAGCCTTTTATTTGCCCCCTGCGCGGCTGCCCTTCTCCCTTTCACGAGAGGCGCGCACACACGCGAGCGAGCGAGCGAGAGCCACGTTATAACGAGCTAAATTTTCCCTCAACCCTTTTTTTTCTGCTGCTGCTGCCGACGCGCTGCAGCTCCGGTGCTGTTGCCCTTTAAGGCCATTTCACACTCTCGTACCTTTTCTCGGCAGTGTGCATATACGTGTATTGTAGAGTCCCCGTGAAAGGCAGCTAATTTGGAGCGATGCTATGTGCACGCAGGGATATATGCAGGCCGTGCAGTTGTCGCCGGATCGTAAGGAATTTACTGGGCGCGAGCGCGTCTGTCTGTTTTGGCTCTGATTGTGCTATGGTGAAATACTAGAACGACGGGCTGAGGCTCGTTTGTCTACTTAACGCATTGGATTCATGTTTCGCTGCTGCTGCTGCTGCTACTGCTGCTGGAGGCTCAACAAGTGCCGAATTTCGTCTACGTGCTCGAAATTGCTGTCACTCGAGTTGAGCGCGGTGCAGCGGAGCGACTACTCGAAACCACCCAGCGATCTTATTTATGCGCCAACGATAAATTACGTGTGCAAATAACTTAATCGCGCTAATGCGCCATTTAAGAGAGATCATTACGCACCGTGGTAATGCTTAGTTTGGATTTGCTCGTCTTCACCTGATAAATTATCTCAAAGCATTTCTTAAGCGTCGGTAGGACTTTTCTCATGCATATATGTATATATATATATATACATATATGAAAACCGAACAAAAAAGTGCATAGCGATACATTATTTATAAGCACAGAGCAGAGGTTCGTTTTCATATTTAACAGTATGAAATCACCTTAACTCATTCCCTTTGTGTGCAGTACACTGCTTCAAGGCGGACCGTGGCGAGGGGAGTGGTGGGAGGGGGGGGGGAGGCAAGTGAAAGAGAGAAAGAGAGAAAAATGTCCCTCAAACCCTCTAGCGGCCTGTGCGGTATTTATTTAAATAAATTTTCGAGACTAGCTCTTTTGTCGCCGGCCCTGCATGGACAGCGAGAGCGAGGAGAGCTGCTGAAAGCAAGCGAGAGAAAGCGAGTGTAAGCGGATCTACATCGGATGCTGAATTCGAATTTGGATTTGGCAGTGTGCGTCGAGGGAAAGGCAAAAGAGGATGCGCGCACGCGAGTAACGCGATTGCACCGCGTCCAAAGAGAGAGAGAGAGAGAGAGAGAGAGGGACTCGAGCTTACATGTATTCGAGGCCGCGTTTAATGAACACGCGAATTCGTATTTGATAAACCGGATTATGCAATAAATGATGAATCGGATTATGTAATAAATAAAGACAGATTTCCATGCGGAGCTCTTCCTCTATTTAGCTCTCTACGAGCTTGCCCCTCGCCCCCCCCCCCCGGATCTGTGTGTATTATACCTGCACTGTAGGGCAAAGTGCAGTTGTCGCCGTTGCACAATTTCCCCGCTTTAATTTCCCCCGCGCTGCTTGGGTATATGCGATAATCAAAAGAAATATTTGTCATTCGTGCAGTGTGTATGTGTAAGAGAGAGAGAGAGAGAGAGAGAGGGCGTGATTTATTAAATTTCATCAGCCGATAATTGAACCCGCTCGTAATGAGTTTTTGAGGTGACCAATGCACACACACACACTCACACACACACACACAC
>UELV01092732.1:0-22814 GCA_900490015.1 Megastigmus stigmatizans
ATATATATATATATATATATATACATACTGCATCTAATGCATCTTTATGGGATATATCGTGAGAAGAAATATGTGCACCTACCAGCAGAATAATCCTCATGGTGTGTGTGGGTGGCTAAGAAGTAGGCGCTCAGGCGCGTTATCCTTCGGCGACCAAAAAAAAGTTGAAGAAGGACGAGCGAGAGCGGAGCGCCGCAGATAGATGGGCGAGTGTTTCGGCTACGGTAAACCGTACGAACGTATATAGAACTGAAACTTGGTTTAAAAACGATCTATATGTATATATGTAGCACTGAGTGTGTGATGGCTGACGTGTGTCTCCGACGCAATGTGCAAGAGACGAAGATAGTCGTCGTCGTATATACGTAAAAGTGACGGTTGAAGGAACGGTCCTCGCTGAGTCTCACTGTGAGAGTGCAGCCGGATAGAAGGAGCCACGGTCCTTTATAACCTATACGACAAGCTTTAGTGCCAATAGTGGGGGCTTTCTTTTCCTTCTCGCGCGCGCGCCCGCAACAGTCGGCCGCCGCCGCCGCCGCCGCAGCCGCAGCCGTAGCCACCGCCGCCGTAGCCGTTGCCGTTGCCGTTGCCGCCACCGCGTTCGCGCTCGCTGCTGCAGACCTGCCTCTTGTATAGTGTCTTTCTCTTCGCTCTCTTCTGCAGTACTCTGCTCCTGACTCGCTCTTTCTCTCCCTCTCTTTCTCTCTGCATGGGACGTGCGTCTCTCTCTCTCTCTCTCTCTCTCTCTCTTTCTCTCTGTGAGTGTGTATGGGCAAAGGAGTGCACGCGGAGAGGCAAGAAAGGAGGAACCCTGCACGGCAGCCGAATTTTCTCGCGGTCTCTCCGCGGGCCGCCACCAGACCTGGAGAACTTGACACTTTTACTACCGGCTGACTCTAGACTGTTCCACATTGCTTTCTGCGCTGCGCAGCCACTTTTCCTTTCTTTCTCGCTTATATGCTTTATCGCCACTTTGCTTTTCCTTTCGGTTCCATTGCTGTGTGTGTCTCTGTGTGTCTGTGTGTGTGTGTGGCTGGCTTATTGTTGAGCCGCTGCGGTACATACGCGAGCAGGGACTTTTGTACAAGGTCGTTTGTAACTGTAGCGTAGGTCGTAGGCTAGAGGCTCGATGTGGTATTGAATTATCTTGTCAGTGGGTTATGGACGATATTTTATAGGAGATTTTTTTATGAGTCTATCTAGGTTATTGCGTCTATGCCGTGCGTGTTTTGATAGTGCGCAATGATTTAGATACATTATTGCCGGAATATATTCTTTATATTTGTATGAAATGTTCGTGGATGATGGGTAAATTTCATGTGAAAATCGATCCTACCGAACCAATAAAAAAAGCTTTTAATTGAAGGGCAGACGTTTCGGACGTTTACTTATTACCGTCCCTCTTCAGGACCTAAAAGTATTATTTATGTATATGGAATTATTCTTTATTTATTTCAATTAGAATATTTTGACACCGCGAACTGGGATCATGGCAGCTAAATTAACTTTTTAATTTCTGCACGCATTTGATCGATAGAATGTACTCGACCAGCTGTGAAAGTATTAAAATGCCACTGTATTACTACTAGCTACTCCTGTATCCTATTATAAACTATTTTATAGTCTATATAAGATGTTTTATTTAGATAATGAATAATTGGCCATTTCTATTTAATGACAAATAAATCAAATGTATACTTTTTAATTGGCTGCACTTTATTTCAATTTGGTACCACAATTATTTATGGTCATGATGGTCATCGGTCGCAGATCCGATTGTTAAGCATAGTTGAACCCAGTTAAAACGATGATTTTTTAAAAAGAACCTATCACGGTTTATTTTTGAAAAATCATCGTTTTAATTACGAATTCATGAGTCAATGAGTTTGCAAATAGGAAGAAAAATTTCTCGGGAAGTAATACTACGATCTTTTTTTGGTGTTAATTCAGTTTGCATTTTTTAGCCAAACTTAACTGTATATCCGATCTTTATAACTACGTTACACGATGTCCGCATTAAGAAAAACGATTTTACACAATTTGAATAACACTTGATAATGAGCCATAAAAGTAAGAATATTTAAGTCACGAGAAATGATATAACACAGAATTTAAATACTTTCAATTTGTAAGGTATATTTTGAAAAGGCGAGCGCACAAAGTGAAAGTGAAAGAATGAAACAATATATTTCTAGTTTTCTCCTCGTGCGCGGGCACACATTTAATTTCATATGCACACATGACATCATTCGCGCAATAATTTTCAAGGAACCTCCATTCCGCACGTCCGGTTATTTCTTGGCCGTGAACGAGACAATATTAACATCGACTCGAGTCTAAAACAATTATATCAAAACCCAGACGATGAAATGGGAGATCGAGCAAACTCGGAGAAGCCAATGGACTCCGGCTGATCGTCAATCACCGTCAATAAATTTTTCTGCTCACCGCTTCTGCCGTGTGCATATACTCCGTGAAAATTTACAACCGTCAAAGAAACGGTAATGCGTCATCAATATATAACGAAGAGAAAAACTGTATACGAGGACGGAAAGTACGAGGTACATATGTATATACTTCCAGAAATCATCGAACGTGTAATACGACGTACGCTCACTCGGGCGATCTATATACCTATACCTATGTACGTAAAACTAGGAAGCATTCCAAAGGAAATCGAGCGTTCGAACATTTGAATTCTTGACATTTAAACGGTGTTCGATGAGCACAGCACTATTTCAAATGTATACGTGAGCAGTGAGATTTGCAAGCGATTTGCTAATTAAATTCAATTTTTACTGGCATTTTTAATTATAAATAAAAAAATTACAGATTCGGAATCGCGCAGAAAATGCTAAAATAATGCGCAGTAATTTACAATCATTAGGATTTTAATTGAAAGATCGCGTGTAGGTATAGTTGGAAGCTGCGGCCTCGGTAAATAAAAAAAGCCGTCTCCCCCACCTTCAACAGCTCTTTATCCATTTGGCTCGAGACCCATTACCGCAAAATTCAGCCATAAGATCTATCCGATTATTTCAGCGATCGATCCGCATAGACATCCGATTCGCTACGGAATGCCTCCTGTACACACACTCGAGCGCACATACACACATAGGTAGAGCTCCGATCGAGCCTCTAATTTCACGTTCAACAATCCCTGCACCGCTGCGGTAATTTGGGGTTTTCCGACTATTCATCTCTCTCTCTCTCTCTCTCTCTCTCTCTCTCTCTCACACTCTCATTCCACTACCGCCACTTTGATTTCCCCCGAGTAAAAGTAAAAGAGAGCGCTCCCGTGCACAGCTGCCACACACACACACACACACACACACACATGTACGCGCGCTCGATAGTGACACGGCCATTGCCAAATCCCATCGACGAGAGCGTCCCGAGACATTGCCAAACGGCGCTTTTTTCGCGTGGCCGTATACCTATATCGTTATATATGTATAGCAACAAGCTGCTGTCGCCACGTCACACACACACGCAAAAGGAGGCGAGGGCTGCGCGCTACGGAATTATCGATTGAGCAAGGTTTACTTTTTGACAAATATCGGACACGCTCTGGATCGTTGCATGGCTGTAGGCTCTTTTCGAGCTATTGGTCAATGCGGATGCACAACGCCTTCTTCGTCGCGTGTCGACGGTCTCTCTCGATGTGGCTCGATTATTATTTCCCTGTCGCCTGCTTCGCTCTTTTAACCTGCTGCGGATTCTTGCGATTGTTTTCGAGCTATATAATTGAATCACGTATGCGATGTGTGTGTATGTGCTGATGGATTATAGTCACTTTCTAAACGCGGGTTCCGGGCGAAGGCTGCGGATATTCAAAATTATGACTCGCACTTTTTTTTCTAGGTGGTTAGCTGTCGATCTTGATTTATATATCCTTTTTATAGAATGAATATACTTGGAGTTATGAGGTACTGCAAAATTTGGTGGTCTTTAAGTATTTTCAAATGACTAAACTAGATAATAGTAATAATATTCTTTATCATAACTCGGTTAGGAAAAATAAGTGCTGACAGAAGGATGACTATTCAAAATTTGAATAACTTACTTTTAATCATCTTTTGTACACAGAGTCCTTGAACTGTCAACAAAAATTTATTGAGCATAAAAGATTTCCGTCGAAGAAGTGGTGCAAAAATAACACACCATGGTATAAGATATTACAAGACAAAACCTTATTATGCAAGGTGTAGTAAAACATACGACAATGTTATTTATCTTTCATAATTTGATATCATTTTTAACAAAATTATATTAGGAAATATGCAAAATAAAACAATAATCTTACAATGTTTACAAATAAAATTGATTTTTTGTCTCTAAATCTGTGAAATATTTTAAATGTTACTTGTAACTGAAAATTTAACAAATTAAACAGTGGTTTACTCAAACTGTATCAAAATACATTAAATTATTTGCGTAAACTTGCGGCTTACTTTACTCCCGAAAGTATACGGAGCTGTACAATAAAAATTCAAAATGATTTCTTCACAAAGCAATTATAGTAATTTTTCACAAGATTTTAGCTAACTTACTAAAGATAACGTTCATTGGATATTTTATATTATTAAAAGAAACTGTATTACGGTGTTGCAATATGAATCAACGTAACTGGTTCGTTGATGACCGTTTATTAAAGCTCAAGAAAAACTCGATTCTTGAGATCCCAAATTTGTTAATTAATATTGCGTGATGATTTTGTCAAGATTAAGAATTTTATTTACTAAAATTATTTATTGAACTTTTTATAAGCAAAGTACTTGGATTGTAATGTTTTAAACGATTTCTTTGTGACAAATTCGTGTAAATATTTTTTTTATTTAAAAACTAAGTGAAATCGGAGTTAACCAAAAAACTTGAAACTTCTCCCGATCTTCAACTTTTCACCTTTATAAGGCCTACAAAATTTAACTCAATTAAAGTAATCTCGAGCGTTACGTTTTATCTTGCCAAAAAAAAGAAAACCCATTAATCACGTGCACCTTCTCCTTCATAAATCCACAAGCAGGTCCTCGATTCTCACTCGTATTTTGGTTAAACAAAATTCGTAATTCAGCATCTCCACCCGCAGTCATCCACTTATAATTTATTAAAAATCATGCAAATATCCGCGGGCAGTTGCCTCGGCGCAGTTGCACACGGAGCCACCAAGCTTTTAAATTCAATTATTCAAATGCGATTCGCGTCTACAGGCGGACTGTGAGTACGCGAGCATCAGACTCACTTTCATCCCGATGCCGACTGCGCGTGGAGGAGTACCGCAAGTGAAAAAAGTTCTCCAGCACTTTTCACATAATTATAATTCAAATAGTTTCATCCCGAGTCTGCGTACGTACGCATGTGCACTACACACCCACACACGCACACACACACGCACATGTTAACGAGATGCGAAGGCGGATGCGCATTGGCCAACGTCAACGGGAGGCCGTGAGAAGAATCGCATGGAGAGCAGTAGATACACACGTATAATGCGCGGGGGGCGTATGTTGCACATGTGGTATAGCCGGTGTATCACAATCTGCCTGTATATACACACACACACATATATATATGTTTATAACATGGATCGAGCGATGATACGTATTTTCAATATTGGAACGATTGCCGATGCTAATTAATGATTTTCCGATGCCGAGTAGACATTATACGCATGTATTATAGGAGCGATTGCGTGTGGATGCTGCTGGCGTACATATGTGTATAACGTTTAAGTTGTATATAACATACGACCGGTCGTCGTCGTGTTATGTGATGCAACTTCTGCGTGTAATCGGTCGATTTAAAAAGATTCCGGTTATTTTTACGATTGGCCGCTTGATATTCTGTACATATGCGCAGGCTCGAATGTGTCATTGAATTGATGTGAAGGAAAAACTTTGTAAGGTTTAATGCCTCGCCTGCGCGAACCTGTTGCGCTGGATGCCTGTGCGGCCGTTACTGCCGCGGATCTTTTTCTTTTAAAATCATAAATCGTTTTGCATTACGAAAAGATATGCGACCGAACGAAATGCTTGAAGCGATTTCAATTTTTTAATTAAGGCAATATACAAGTGATGAAAACTTACCAATCATTTTAAAATATTAAACATTGTACATGTGTAGAGTCGCGCATTGTCCATAAATGCAATACATTAATGTTCATTAAAAATAAATGACATGAAGTGTGTAAAGTCTTCCTTTTTTATGTTGACTCAGATGGAATCCAGATTTAATAAATTAATGAAATATTGGATTATAGTTATTATGAAAATGAACTTTGGTTTTTAAAATATTCACGATGAACTGATCATAAAATGTATTATAATACATATATGCACTAAAAATAACAAAAATTCTTACGCTTTTCTAGATTTTTTAATACAGATAAAAATTATATTTTATAGTCCATACACTTAGTCTGTAAACTAAATGTATGCATAAAATAACAACCATTTATGAATTCATGACTTAATATTCACAAAATCTTAATCGCAAAAAATGATTTGTCAAAAGACTGATATACAACAAACTTTTTCACCTGCGCAAAAAGTAGCTCATACTATATATCCATACACACATTCAATGCGATGTTGGCGCTCAATTGAAAAAGCATAAACGGGAATATTAATCGGGCAATTTTCAAGGTGGCGCGCATAAAATTCATTAGGCGCTTAAACGTACGTGCATTATCATCAGCCGCGCGCCGGCTTGATATATAATTCACCGTTACTATGGAAAATCGGAAATTACGACTCATCCTTGTGGCTGATGTGTACCGCTCGGAGGCTCGTACATATTATAAGCCTCTCTGTCTGCGCGGACCGATATAATAATAACAATAATTATGATTCGCGCGCGCACATAATATCGCGTATATAGCGGTTCGTCAGCTGTGGCTCGGAGCCGCGGAGAATTCTCTCTCGTTCGTGGCCCGCGTCATCAATGAAGACGCGCGGCCGAGACGACGTATGAATGGATGAGCGAGCGAGCGAGGCACGCGCTCTGCTGATGTTGTTGTATATATATGTATAATACGCGCGTCCGCACGTGATGATGATGCTGCGACGAGAGCAGACGTATGGCGCGTAGTAACAGGACAGGTTTAGTCGGACGCTCTCGGATGGAGTCGCGTAATTAAGCTACTAGGAAGAAAAAAAGACCGTTGAGGCGCTCGACTCGCTGTGATTCTTTGTAAACAGTTGCTTATTGAGCGGGTCGCTTTATGGCTGCGAACACATCTATAGTAGCATCGTGTGTTTATTTTTATTTCTTTTTTTCAAGTAAATAGATTTTTTTTTGTTGCTTCACGTTTCATTGTAAGTATTTCCAGTCTTTCAAGGCTCGCATTGGATTTCTGTTAATAATACATTTCTACTATTTGGTTATACATTGAAATAATTTTAAAAATGTACTTTTAAAAGAATATGTTATTTTTATGACGTGAGTGTGATTATAATTCAACTTAATCATTAATAAAATTAATCAATTAGGAATTGAAAAAATAATTTCTGAATAATAACGAGAATCGATAAGTATTTAATTACGTTCATAAATAATATTATAAAATAATTTGAAATATAATTAATAATTGAATCATGATATTAAAAATACAATCAAAACAGATCTGTTATAACAGCTGAAGAATCTGCACGCGTACAAAGTAACATACTTATATTAATTACAACACTCAGTTTAGGATTTTCATGAAATAAATACGGCTATTATTAACTTATGCAACAGAATATTATTCTTTTATGACCTTGTTTAACTAAGTCGGTATAATACAGAATACTCGTTACATAGAGATGATAGTATTTTATTTCATAAAAATAAGTAAATTATCATTTATGAAACTTTAGCGATGAGTATTATTTGCTCATAATAACGTATACCATTTCAATTAGATACTCATTTTATACGCAAATAGAATTTCTTCTGCGAATGCGAAAAATAAACATTAATTTACAATTAGGATCCAAATTTATTGCACTTTCTTAAAATTAGTATTTAAGTTACTTGCTAACTTCTTTACTTACAACACCTTCATTTTTTCCTCAATCAATAGAGATTTAACGTGAGAAAAAAGTCATTTCAACTATAAAATAAAATATAATGTACAATTTAAGATAACATCGCTTATAAACAACGAAAGACCGATAAATGTAGGTATAAACATAATATTTCACAATAACAATTACTAAAATAAAATGTTAATGTTGACAAACATAGCAGCATTTAATAAAACCTTAAAATACGAATGCATTCCATTCCGTTCGAGATCGTTTCCTTATACCTTACGTCGATTAATCTTAATACTTTCTTTTACAATTCACGCACATTTTATCCTCTCAACCAACACATTAAGGTTACTTCCTCTTTTTAATCTTACATTACTCGCGATATTATCCTAATATCATACTCCATGGTAAAAAATAGCTGATCGTTTATATTATTTAACAAATATAGTAGCTGAAGAATAACGGCGTTATCCATCAAACTCTTCAACAGCATATATATAGAGAGAGAGATTCGCGAACACAATTGAGTCCGCGCGCGAACGCAGACAACATAACGCATTAGCTTATTGTTCATTACATTTCACTTTCATCCAGTATAAGAAAAATCCACGAGGCAACTCCGCGCGCGCCAGATTCGCCGAAACAAATATTCCCAGCGCCGATCCAAGATCCAGCTCTGTATATATAATACATCGCATAATACACGTCAGCCCTTAATAAATAACGAAAGCAACAGATGCGGAAAAAAAAATAATAGCCCGAAACGTACATATAAATCATGCAAAATCGCTTCCACGAATATACAATACATCGTAGGTAGTAGAGGAGTTCGATGCCCGCGTCTGCGGGGATAAAAGGCGAGCCAAAATTTACATTTTCCGTGGCCCCGGTGTGCCAAGGTGTCAAGAAGCCTTATAGATAAAGTGTTTTATAATTCATAAGGATCTCGGGGAGAGGCACCAATACTGCAACGTAGCGCGGTAATAACGGTTAGAAAATCGGCTTCACGTCGCTCTCGGCTCTCCCGTAAACGGCTTTTGCTCGAGCGCGCGCGCAAACGGGGAAAGTTCCTATCGCGCGCGAAACTCGGAACACCGCGCGCTGTTGTTCCTCCGTACATATATATATATACAGGCTGGTGTATTAAGGTTCGCTCTCGGGGCTTCGGCTTCATCTCGGCCGATAACGATGATTCAGTTGTAAGATGATTTAACGGCCGTGAAGGTGAAGAAAGTGCAGCGGCGGCTCATGGCCGCGCGCGCAGGCTTGCACTTCTTGCTGCACCAAGTGTTTGCGCGCGCGCGCGCGCGTGTGTGTGTGTGTGTGTGTGTGTGTGTGTGTGTGTGTGCACTCTCACTGGTATATATAGGCAGCCATTCGGCAGCTATATACGCAAATGGAATTCAATGCCTTCCGCGAAGGCCATTACTCCGATTACCTTATTTCCTGCGCTCTAGCGAAATGCAGCTCGTACGCGTGGTGCGTGGCTGTCTCTTGGAGCTCTATACTCTTGTATACGGCTCTTATGTATTTATTTTTCCCTCTTTTTCAAGAGAGTGAGAGTGAGAGAAAGACAGAGAGAGAGAGAGCTTTCCTGGAGAACGATAAAGTACGGAATTTCGTCTCTTCCTGTGTGCAGGAGAAAAAGACTGTGCGCCGAGATGAAGCGCGTTGCAGCAGCTGCGATGTAGTAGTCTTTCGATGCTTCGAGGATGTTCATTAATCTTGGAGTAAAATGTCTCCTGGTGATTTTGTTGCAGTTCCTTGTTGCTGAACACCGCGCCTTTCGATGCAATTTCAACAAAAATTGGTCAGATCCGCGAATTATTTTGTAACGCGATGCTGCTGCTGCTGCTGCTTAATTGGTTGACACAAACGATTCAGCAAACACTTTCCTTATCATTATTATTACATTTCTTTTAATTAAATGAATTTAACTTTCAAAACAATTGTATACTCGTGGTTTGTATCACCGATCAATTTTCTTTATCCTTTATTATTTTCAGCTTGTTTTATGGCAGGTGTGTGTCTTTTTTAAATTTTCATGCAAATTTGAAATGCAATACTACGTTATCATTATGGCCTGCGTGCCCACCGCTAGCCGAAATTGGATCTGAACAAGACAAAAACGAAAAGATCAAACAGATTATACGCGGAGCATAACATATGCGCGCACACGTGCAGCATATAGGCCCCGAATAAACTACGCGTATATCCTTACGGAACCGGATTATCATAAATTTGAATAATTACAAGAAGGGAAACGATCGTAAAATTTTTCAGATTTTTACCGATATACCATTTCCTATAAACACGTGTTGGGCTTTTGAAGAAACGCAAGCCGTCCAATCGTACCCAACAATAATACATTTGGAATTAGCTTCGAACATACACCTTGAAAGCATATCTATAAATATATAAGACTTTTCAGACAACAATAATTTCCCAGGACCTCTTGCTATACAGATTTAATTCAATTAAAGCAGCTAAGAAAGAGTTTCTCGAAATAATGGCTGATTTGCCTGAATCTTAATGAAAGCCGCCGACAAAAAAGCAGGACCAACTCGCGAAATGCGAGCTTTATTGCACTGAGAACAAAAAGGCGCGCAGAAATAAATGAAAAAAGAGTCGAACGCGTATTATATACGTATATATGTATATATTAAGAAATGAACACCTTTCTCATTTCGAATAACATTTCGCGCGCTGGCCTGCTTTATATATAGATATATATTCTTCCTAAAGCGCCGATAAGATCGACGTTCTCCTTTCGTCCTGTGCACAGAGAGAGAGAGAGAGAGAGAGAGAGAGCCAACGAGAGCCAGCTGAACCTTACACCGTGCCTCAGCGGTGTGGTGACTACAATACAAGCCGCCTTTTGATTTTTTTTACCCACTATAACAGCGGGCATAGAATATATATGAGCGCGCAAAAACACGCGTGATTCATCGATATAAATGCGTTGGACTTTTCCTCACCTCCCTCTCCCCTCCCGCCCGCCATTCGCGCAAACGAGAAACAACACAGGCGCACAGAATTAAATACACTTCCGCGTCTATATACGAGATCTCTTAGGGTCGTGAGACGCAACGTGACGGGTCGAAATAATCTCTCGCCTGCACCGCTACAGCAGCGCATTATTCCATAGGCCGCGCGGCCACGATATATGCACAATGCCGGACATATTCTCGCTCTCTTTCGGTGTACAATGTAAGAGAGTCTTAGGCTTTTTTTATTTTGTTTCCCCCGCTTCCCGAGGTGCTGCCTCGTATACATGACGCCAAATGTATATACGGGCCGCTTGCGCGCATAGCTTACAACACAGAGGCGAGCGCGTGAGCCGAAAATTAGGATTAAGTAAACGGAACTCCATTGGCCATTGTTGCGCTGACGGTCTTTATGTATAGTAGCGCGGGTGTGTGTGTGTGTGTGTGTGCTTTTGTGTTTTGGAATGTTTTCGAATGGCGCGTGGCGAGATTGCGATGTATGGTGAGTAAGGCTTGTTCATCGGACTACACGGGCGCGAGTTTTGAAGGGTATACACCCAGGCGTAATTGATTAGACCTCTTTTTTTTCGGCCAACGCTGCGGCCCGAGATCGATCCGTGGATAACACGTTGCCTGTATTTAGGTTCTATTTGATTTTTTACCGGGAGGCTCGTTTTTGTGCGGCTTCTTAACTAACTTAAGTGGCTGTCCAATCAGGGCAATTATATCTAAAGTGTTGCGATTCGGATTTTGAGGGTCGACTTCTTCGACACCTTGGTTCCATTTTTTGTTTTGATTAACGCGCACACGCCTCGAGATCCGAATCGATCGGTAGCGATTCGTAGAAAATTACATTCGCGCTGATTGTATTTCAGTTTTAAACTGTGTCTTGTACAATGTACTGATGGATTACTGTTTTTAATAGATTTTTTTATATGTTGTTGGTTGTTCATTTCAATTTTCAGTTAAAATTTATGACGGTCTACTTTTTATAATTAATAAGCACGCTTTTGTACTTCTTCTAAAATTTATTCCGAGCTGTAAAAAACGAAATTTGCATACGACATGGGAAAATTTCTCATAGCTATATCCGCGTGAAATTTGAGAGAAAAAAATATATTTTTAAATAATGCAAACTATACGCCAAAGTATAGTGCAATAAATGATTTCTCATCGCTAAACAATTGACGATTAAAGTAATGATTACATATTTTTCAGTCTCTAAAGGAAAATATGACTCGAATATTTTCACGGAATGTAAAATTATTGTCCAGGCACAATGAAAAAGGCAACAGAGCATCCTTTTACTGAATCTGCAAGGCCCCGAGTATTATTCTCATGTTATAATGTGTATTTTTGTTTGTTTAGTATTCCCGAAGGAAACGCCGCGTCACAAAGTACAACCTGTAAATTGCATAGTATTGGCCGTTTGACACCGTTTATTTTGAGACTTTATCACCGAGGGAAAAAAAATTGATCGCATCTGGCGAGACTTGAAGCATAACTTCTCAAAAGTTTTCTTTAACGACCGGAATTACACATATATTGCAGGTTTGGTAGCGAGTCATTTTCTCGATTTTATAACTTTTAAATTGCTAGATACCCAACGCAAATCAGCCCATAGAATTTCATTATTTAATCGTCTACTTAAAACGTTTTGGAAGTAACTAAACGTTGAAGAACGTAAGTAAGATTGATTCCTAGAAGTAACAGTAAACTTTTAATTAATATTACTTTAAATTTTTCAATACTTTTATACGCATATATTAACAGCTACATCATTTAAAATTAGCAATATAACATTATTTTATTAAATTTTAATAACACCATGACACTTAAAAATCAGAAGAGCTTACATTTACTTTTACACTCAGATGCGTTAGTGCTATATAAATGTCATCTGCACACGCACATAAAACCGTTTCCTTAAAATAACGCATTTTAATTTATTAGGACTTCAAAATACAGTACTATAATTTCACTGCCATAAAACTTTCAAAAAAGTAAAAATTGTTTAACGTCTTTGCACTTAAATATTCTGTCAACGTATACAAATGGGAAGCTGGCCAGAAACCTTGACCTTTCAAGATTCTTTAAAACTAAAATCCTTTGTTGAAGCACACTTTCGGTAGATCTTTTGTAATCTGCTCATACAAAGACAATTTTCATAATTTTCAACACAACCGCCAAACAATAAAGTCTTTTTTATAAAAAAAGCTGCCTAAAATCACTTTCACACGTATGATTCACCCGTACGTTGTACATCGCGTGAATAACAAATGAAGTTCACGTATACCTTGCTAACACTCGATTTACAAGGTTTCGCGTTCTTTATATGAAGCCTCTTCGAAATTTGTACAGTAAATCGGGGGGTGGGAGGCCTTTGCGTAACCGGCGCCGATAGCGGATTTCTTTACGTGACCGGCGAACGCAATGATGGACGCGTCATCGATATTTCCCAGACTCCGCAGACTTTTCTTAAACGTTGCATTGCATCGTATCGAAAAAGGTGTCGGCGATGATGGTTTGTTATTATTTTTATTCGGAGTCGAGAAGTCGCGGTATGTGCGTGGCGATGGATCGTAAAAGATAACTCGCGGTGTTGCACTTGAGGATTATGTTATTATAAAGGCTGTTCGTTGCCTTTTGTATATATAAAAAGAACTTTCTTCGGGCCTATTGATGGGCGTTCCGATGTAATTTTACGTGCAAATGTCTTCCTGCAAAAATTTACGTAATGAATTTCTAATCTGGTATCATAACTCTTATCTTTAAAGCGGTGCAGCATGCACGATCTATCTCAATGATAACGGCTAGTGTAAGTTATAATTTGATTAGGTCGAAATGGCACGCTTTGTATAATAAATTCTGTTTATAATCTTTTCCTTCGCTATAGATTATACTAATTATCTGCTTAAAACTATATTATTTAAATATTAATATTAATTTCTAAACTTCCTTTTGATGTTTTATTGATTAATAATTACAAATGATTATAGCAACGTATATACATGAAGTTCGAGTTGATTTATACATAAATAAATTATAGCGCACAGTATATAGTCCTGAGGACCCTTCAATACAAACATTTAAAATAATTTTCTAAATCATTTTTATTTTCCTGCAGCCTAACATTTATAATGAAAATAATTTATTTATATAATAATAAAGACTATATATATCTATATATAACAATAAACCTGTTATCGATACATTGTTAAAAGTAATTATAGCAACACACTTTAAGTCATTGTTAATAAATATAGCTTTCATTCACTTTTACTTTTTGATCGCCGTAAGAAAAGTAAATTTTTTCAATTGAAGGAGTAAGTGCAGATCAATTTAGAAAGTAACTGTTCCCCAAGCTTGTATTGGCTTACTGAGCTAATAATAATTATATACAGACAATATTTTCAAGATTCACGTTTTAAAGGTCGAGAGACTCACCATAGCGTCCAACTGAACATTTCATCAAAATTGACGTATCGTCAAAGATTGGCTCCAAAATATCGCGGCAAATAATTTACGATCTCCGCAGAGCCATAAATTATAGCTTTTATATTACGTTCTTTAAAAAAAAACTACACCATCACTTCAACATAATGTAATAAGCAAAATTTTCACACTCGGACCATTTCTAAATTTATATAAATTTCCAAAACAACTAATTCTTTTCACTCGAAACATTCCAGCAGCTGTAAGTACTTAAAATTCTAATCCAGTCTTATGCGCCAAGTAGCTTACAAACAAACTCCGGCTATGCAGCACGAGCATACTAAAGCCGTATATTTCGTGCTCTTGGATATCGATGCACGAGCGTTCGTCATAGTTTAGCAGGTGCATCGCATCGCCAGGCGAATCCCGCGTGCACAGCTCGCGTCCCAAGAATGCTAGTCCACCGCCTTAGCCGCGCAACCGAAGGAGCGCCTGACGATGCATGCACTCGCTATTAGGTATATAGGCGCTACGCGCGGTGTCAATGCAATTCGGTGCACTCAGCTCTGCAGCTCCTCCTCGTTTTTCCATTGCGCACGAATTGTTACAAAAGCCGCGAGCGAGGTGAAGTTGGTCTCTCCCCCATCCGCGTCTTGGAGCGACGGGAATGCGGGCTTATGGAAGACGCTCTCCGATGACCAAGGAATAAAAAAATGCAGGCAAATTGACAGATTTGGTTGAAGTTTTAAGGATTTATGGCTGGCTCGTAACATAAATTTCCTGTCCAAAAAGAATCTGCTAACGAGTTTTGAACTGTGTTTGTCCTTGAAGTTAAATTTGTAATTTTACTTAGTTAAATTTGACTTTGACTTGGAATTACATTGCAATAATTTTTTTAAAAATTCCAAAGTAATGAGGTCATAAATAGATTGAAGGGAAATTAAAACGCCGATTGGATTAATTTATTTTATTTAATTTAGGCAGATATAATATGAAGCGCGTCAAAAGTCAACATTTATTTCATTTTATTTAACGCATGAATATTATTAAGCAATTAATTATTATACGATATTTAAATTAACCTCATTTTCAGAGCTAAACAATTGGGAATAAAAAATGTTTCAGATATATTTGCAAACTTACTTTCATAAACACGACTGTACAATTATGTATACAAAGCGAAATTAAAAAAATTAGCAAAAAAAATCTGAACTATACGGTGGTACTCAAAATATTTGTATAATGCTGAACTGCAAACACGAATGTAAAAAGAAATCCGCTTGACAGTAAAAGCGAGTGGATATATATATATTGTCTGAAAACTTTTGTGCGCGAGTGTATGGCCTGAAATGGCTTTAAGAAGGTCGAACAAGGCGCGCGAAAAAAAAGGAGCGCGCGGCGGTGGCTGTATATACATATATATGTGCGCTCGGATGGTGATCGTGCAGAGGTGCGCATTATGACACGCGGGCGCGTCTCTGTCGTCGACTCTCTCGGCTTCTTTCGTATATAATACTTTCGTTTTATCGGGCCGCCTGCCAGCCTCTCTTTCATCTACAAACACGCGATTTACGTCTATTATACATGTATGTATACAGGCGTGTAATGGGCTATATAGATATAGAGCCGCACATAGTGTATATGTGCACGTCAATTTGTGAGCTAATCGATCGATTACCGGCGATCCATCATTCATTGCACTCGTCTCGGCTATACTGGACGATGAATTTATTTGGTGCTACAATGGACTGATTGTGTGTGTGTGTGTGTGCGACTGTTTGGAAGCCGCGGCGCTTTATGTTGAATCGACTCGACGTGTCGGCGGTTTCCTGTATGTCGGTGTAATCAATTTGGGGGACCAGCTATTGTAAGGTCATGGCGCAAGGAGTATTGATTTGATTTTCGTCGCGCCACAAAGACCGCGGCTGTTTTGTATAATACCGATCAATCGATTGAAATCACCACGCGCAGTGGCTTTGAGAATTGCTAAATGATTTACAAACTACTTCGTGGCTCTAAGTATATTTTTGTAACGGTGAAAAATGAAGAGAGAAATTGATGGATATGTAGTATGTTCATACGCGCATTCAGTTATTAATTGAATATATATTTTCTGCACGCTATCGCAGATTGCGTCTATTAAATTATAAAGCAGCGAATTATATGCGCGGTGGCTTATGTTTCTTATCGCGCAACGGTATATTAATTATTGCAATCATTAGGTTCGAATGTATATAGCTGGGCGATAATAAACGCCAGCTATATATAAATTGGAATAGATCAGAACAGATGTGAAAGTTATAATATTGGATTCGTGCGTCCGTTTTTCTTTTGTTTTTCGGATTTCGCACTGTGTTATACAGGGCGCTGAGTAAAAAGGAAAGCGCCAAAAATGGATTTTGTGGGAAATCTTTCTTTTTTTTTTCCTGCGTGCGTGAGAAAAAAGCTAAATAATTGGGTATAGCACGAATTTCTGCACTGGCTGCTTAGGTAGTGTTGTACCGATAAGCGTATACACGCGCGCGCGACGTCGAGGTGCATATAAGCCATACACTGCTACTTGGTAATTTTAATTCGATGCCGTCCAATTATTTTCTTTACGCGCCAAAGCAGCTCGCGGCTATTTTTTTTCATCCCTAATTTCTTGCGGTTGCTGAGAAAAATTTGCTCGCATAATGCTGTAAATTTGTTATTGGAATTCCAGTATTTGAAAAATAAAAGTTATACCCTGTTGTACATTCTTACGCTGCAATTATTATAATGTGAGTATAGCATTTAACATCTGTTAATTTTCGTTTTATATGAAAAATATATCTGGGTTTGGAAACAGAAATTCTAAAGATTTTATTGATATTATTTCAACGAGTGTATACAGAGTTTATAGTGCACTTATAAATTAATGCGCGTATACACGTGATCAAATAATAAAACAAAATATGTAAACACAAAAAATTTTAACGATCGAGTTAGAAACAGATAAATTTATACTGCCACTATTTTAAATTATTAAATGAGATTAAGGAGAATTCTTAATTTTTATGACATTCGTCGTTAACGTTCGGCGAGCGGTGTAGCATCTAAAATAAAAGTATATTATCGAGTGATTTATCACGGGTGTGCGAGAATTACGTTACGCATGACGAACTGATCGAATTACTTTCCTAAATAATTTATCGCTCAATCGGCGACGCAGCAATTAACGTATACGTATATAAGCGAGAAAGTCAGATTCTCTAAAGACTGCAGTGGCTCCTTTTCGCCGCCGCCTGCCATGCGGGCCTTGTACCATTTTATTCGTAACGTGTTGGTACGTGAACCAGTTTTAACAGAAATTTGGTACACTTGCGGCTTTTACTTTCTTTCGGCTTTCTTTTTTTAAATTTGAATTTGATAATGTCACGTGAAATAACTAGGTATATATTTAAATTTATCATTCCAGTTACTGTAAATGTGGCAATATACGTATATGGATCAATCGCTTGAGTAACGTCCAAAGAATCAGGAATCAAGATATACCAAGGAATCTGGATTACAACAATAAAACGACCGAAGGACAGTTTTATTAATTTGTTTGGAAAATGTTAGCTCTCTAAATTCCTTGGCTGGTAAATATCGCATTTACTTTAATACGAACTGCTGATTTAGATCATTTCAAGATGACATTTGATACTGATGAAAAGGTATACCGCGCTTAAGATATTTTTACTGTCAGATAAAATCTGGATCTTTCGTCTACTTTAGTTTAGTTAACGTATGTAGCTCTTTTATCGTGAATCGTTTAAAATAGTTGAATAGGATATCCAACATCCGGCTATTTCATGTCTGTGTATAAAAAAATTAATTTTTTAAGTGATACGCGATATCTAAGTACATCTATACGTAAAAAATAAATCGTGTTAAACATCAAGCTGACGACCGGATATGTTGTCTTTTATTTGGACTATAACGTTTTCATAAAAATGTGTCTTATAAACTCGGTCAGAATTAATTCGTTCTAATAACGTTACCCTTTTTAATCATTTTATATTATAACAAATAAATATGATCGGGAAAAAAAACGTTATGATTTTTCATCGATTTTGCGCATATAGCAAGCGAGTTTGCGCATATAGCATTCTCAAGTGAAACCTATCACTTTGCAACAAATTCCAAGCGATTTAATTTATTCCGTTTTGGGTAACGCCGCGACAAATTTCCTCCTATATATAATTAAGCTTACACACTTGCGTAGGAGTCAATTGGCGCGAGGATTGCTCGTCCGTCGCGGCGAAGCTATTATTTTCGTATATAAAGGAATTCTTCAGCGCACATGTACGACAGGCACGAAATTAACGTGCCTCGACTCTCTCCGAGATATTCGTAAAAAGATTAATCTGACGCGGACCTGCACGTCGCAATGAAGCAAATTTTTCTCATCGTTCCCGCGCGCGGTGCCATTTTCTTCCTATACACGTGGAGAAAAAGTCTATATATACAGCCGCCGTAACGCGGGTGAGAGAGAGAGAGAGAGAGAGAGAGAGAGAGAGAGAGAGAGAGAGAGTTGAAAGCGGGAGATGCAAATTTTCGTGGTTTTTCGATTCTTTAGATATACTATATACGATCCAACGGACCTTGAAGGACTGAGAACAGAAGTTAAAAGCGCTAATTGAAACAAAGGCAAAAATACAATTGGCCGAATTGGAAGAACAAATCGCGTAATATCGTCCACGAATAAAGGAATGAAAAGTAAAAGTGGGGCGTCGAAGGTAGCCATAGGAAAGTGGCACGTGCCTCTTAATACTTCCGTCCATAATTCGACTGATTATCACACTAAGACTAAGAGGTATAAAACGCGTGTGTGCGCGCTCCCCTTATATACATTTTCGGCTATATAGGCGCACGAATTTGGCCGCCAAAAAGACGATCAAGATATCAGTGTGCGCGCGCGAGGCTCGCGGGGTCGGCATGGATTTGTATATATATGCGTTATGCAACGACGACGATGTATCTCGTGAGAACACTTGATCTCGCGCGCGCAAACCCAAAGCGTTGGCTTCTCCTTCGGACTCTCTATCCTTGTCCGGTGTGTGTCTATGTGTCTATATGTGCAGTGAGTGTGTGTTCTCTATGCATTATTACGTCAGCGTGTCGCAATCGACACAAAGGATAATAACCTTGCCTTGCGCGGGTCGCGACCGATGCAGCCCCATCTGCGTGTTGGTCTTACCTGGTTGCCGCTGCTGCAGGCGCCGCTGTTTCGAGACAAGCTGCAGTTTGCATGTATAATGTGCGAGCATTTGATTTACGGTTCATTTCGTGAGCGAATTTATGGAATGCATCGTGTGGTTTCTTCATTTCTTCTTGACGAATGCGCGCCAAGAAATTTATAAGCGGTAATGTAATGAATTTCGGTGGTATGCCGTTAAATATAACTTATAATTTATTTGGTATAAATTAATAGCTGATTGAGTGAATTATTTGCTGGCACAGTTTGAGGTGAAAATTGGATAACAGTGAAATGTATCAAAATTTTAAATTATCGTTGTTTTTCAATTTGGAAAAAGGTTACGATGCGCTACTAATTTCCTAACTTCTTGCATAAGGGCTACATATTAAAAATGAAGGTTATTGTGTAAAATTTATTTCATTTTTTTTCTGGATTGATTTGATTTCTGATAATAAAAGATATTGTTAGATTCGCACATGCGCTGAAACCTTATTTATTTTCTCTCCTCCTTCCAAATTAATTAGCAAATATAATATTTAGAATAGCTAAATAAAGTGAAGTTTGTTGCAAAATAATTGTTGTTCCTTTGTATTCAATAAGTTTAAGATAATCTACCTATAGGATTTCTTATTCGTACATTTAAAACTTATCGGATTATTCAGTATAAAGTGTTTATAAATAAAATTGTTTTGTAATACGTAAGAAGGATAATTTCCATTTCACAGGAAAATTTATATTACTCATAGAAAGAAAAAAATTCTTAAGGCGATTATACTACCTAAAAGCTACAGCTTATTAACAATATTAACACTTGCTATATTGTTGTTAAGTTTTATTTGATTTCAATGCTACTAATTTGATCAATGATTATACGAAAAGGATTACCGAAAATAATCTTGTACTATCCAATAAAATGTTATTTTTTACGACTTTCATGTACGAATTTTCATTTAGAACGTACGCATAATTTAGTGATACGTGCATGCATGTGTAATATGGGTGAGTAACAGTTTAATTATTTTATTTAATTGTGTAATTGCTTTCTCGCAAGTGAAAGCTTTGTAGCGGTGAAAAATTTTTTTGAACTGCAACGTATAAATACATATTTTATGATATAACTAGTCCAAACAAGCATATTATGTAGAACCAGTCCGTATAATAGTGATAGCATTCTCAGCTTAACTTTGGATTGATAAAGAAATCTCTGTTGGTTTTGAAATACATATATCCCGATAATATAAAACATATAAATCCCCATATATTTTATCCAATACACAGTAGGTACAATGCCAAACGAACAATTTGAAAATTTTTAAAAATATTAATAAGCTCTTGAAATTACTTTCTCACACCTATATATGTATGCAAAGAATTTCAATAGGGTATACACTTATTTCGAAAGCCAAATAAGCTACAATGACAATAGCCACCTATAACTTAGCTGCCAATTCATTATTGTCGCTCGCGTGAGCAGATTTTTCAACCAATCCCTAACAGTTTCTATTGAAATAATAAACTTTTAATAAACTACAATATATACCGTAACATCTGATACGTATTAAGGCTCAAGTGATATATACATATATATATATATATATATACATAGGCGACATGGCGCCCGGTGCAGCGCTCACATTTTGCATAACTAGCTTTATGGATGAATGAGCGGGGGGAAAAAAATGACGGAGACCTTTGCATTTTGCAGTTGCAATTTAGAAAGTTCCAGCGGGCCGTATACTTTACGAATGCGCGCTGTTCGTACGTTGCTGCAGTTGCTGCAGCTGGAAACAGCTAGACCACACCCTGCTTCCTTTCTCGAAAAGCCCTTGCACGCCGTGTATGTATAAAAGAAAATTGAACTTCGATCCAAGGAATGTTCGTCTGCTTAGACACGCAGGATATTTAGTGAAAGCTCAGCCTTTGAATTTTTTGCGCTTTATTTTTCATTTGTTATATACCTACTTACTTGAAAATGTCTGTGACGGAAATTATGTATATGAAAAATTAATTGATTATTTATACGATCTCATAAAATGCTTATACTTATTAAGTTACATGAGCCAATGATTAGGAAGATTTATTTTTAAGTTGATATACCTTTGCTCATTATTCTAAATATTTATATGCAAAAAGGTATAGTTTCATAAACTACCAAAATACACGGAAAAAATTTATATATTATAGAAACTAATAGAAACTGTAAATTCTAAACATGAATCGAATAATCAATATGTATAAATGGAACACATTTTATGAGCACAATTTGGGATTGTTGAGAAGTAAAAGAAGGATAATGTGATATCGTTGGTTTTTTTATTATGAGCACACATGATATGTATATAGGAAACATGTTTCATGTAATGATTGTGACAACCGTGAGAAAAAAAAACTCTTAATGATAATTAAAAACTTATACTTTACTACTATTTAATTTTACAAATAACATGTACATTTATGCGCCTCGACAAGACATAATAATAAAAAAAAAAAAAAAAAAAAAACACGAAATAAATTCAAACGCCTTATTTGCTACTTCTTCGACCAATTTGAATTCAGCAATCTCCGCATAGGCTACCCCATCCAATCGAGACCATAATAATTTATCGACCGTAGGCAGCACAAAAACGTACAAAGTTTTTTAAGTGGAAGGAAAGGATGATGAGAAAAGAGAGAGAGAGAGAAAGAGAGAATAAAATATCGCCGCTTCTGCGCTTCACGAGAACATCGTGAACATTGCACGGTGTCTAATACATAAGTATACGCCTTCGATTCTCGGCGCTGGTGCATCATAATCCTCGGAAAATAATAAACACAATTCTATTCCCTAATCACTACTAGATAATTACAAATCCGTTGCGTCACGCGTATATATATATACAAAGTGTGTGCATGCGTGTCTATGTATTGGCGTGTATGTGTGTGTAGCGACTGCAGCTCCGCGGCCAGAGCTGCACATCTCCATCGTCAATAATCAATCCCGCAATAAAATATACACACGCGACGCAATGCTGTCTCAGAGTGTGTCTTTGTGTGTGTGTATGTGGGTATGTAGTGGTTTGCACTCGACTCGTGTCCCGCGCGTGAGAGTGAAAGTGCGCGAATGCGCGAGCGCCTATATATACGATGACGATAATTTCGCACCGCGAGTTCTAGAGATAGAGAGAGAGA
>UELV01092735.1:0-12321 GCA_900490015.1 Megastigmus stigmatizans
TCAGGTTTAAATATAAGTTTATTTCAGATTCTCCGGGGGTGATTATAAACAAGGGCAATCTGATTGCCCATTAATATTGATTAGACTGTAAGACCAATAGAAAAATATTTGTCAGCCTTAAATCGTTAATAAAAAATTATAATGATAAGAGGCATTACCGATATCGAGCCCCATCAGGTATACACAATCTGTTGCGTTGATCTTGTTTTCAAAAAAGTTGCAAAGAGAAGCTAATATTGACGTAATTTTTCATCATATTTATACTGCAAAACAGATTTACTTTTATTTAGATCTTTTTACAGGGACTTGCACACCTAATATATTGATCAGCATATGAATTTCTTGTCCTCTTTATTCAGCCTATTTGCAATATAAAAATAGATAATTAACAATGCACATCTATTTAAAAAATAAAAGATTCTAGAAGAAAATGCTTTTCCAGATTGTAGTGAAGTTTCTATTATTCCTTTTAGCAATATTATTGTCATTCATTTAATATGCATCAAATTAATATTTTAAAGCTAACTAAACAAAAACAATTTTTCTTCTGTTACTATTTTGTTATTATTTACATTATTCACATATTTAATACTGTAATGCGCAAACTCCTTGATAAAGTGAAGTAACTTCACTACAGATTTACTGCATCGCGTATATGAAATTTATACTAAGTTACTTTTATTTCAAAATTAGATGAGAATTAAGGGATGCCTCCTTTATTCAAGTGATTAATGATCGCTATTACAAATTATTAATTTAGTCGAAAAAACGGATTCATAGCAACCTGGAGCTTGGAGAAAGAGATTTGGAGCATCAAGAAAGTTATATCGCATATATTATACTTTCAAAATTGGGTGTGCATAAAACTATATTTATTTTAATTTCAGTGTCTTCCATTTATATACAAAGAACGTGTAAGATCCATTTTGCATACAAATTGATGTTTACTTCGAATCCGAACACATAATGAAAGTTCTGGGAGAGAAACAATGAACACGCATTTAAATTTTAAATTTTTTTGAGTTCAGTGTTTCACTCGTCTATTCGAACCACTCGAAGCTTCCTTTATACACAGTCAAAGTACAATAATAACTTAGAATAAAAGAAAGTAAATGTACGCGTTTTAGGAAATTATCGGACATATAAATATATCCATTGGCTATACATTCACCAAGTGTCGACGTATCATCGATTTTATTCAATCGATTAATTATGTGAATCGTAATTGCGATGTAGTAAAAATCAAAGTCAGTTTCTTATTATACTTATCTTATAAATATACACTGTCAATGCCCTCGCCAGTAAACAAAGTCTAGCCGTTTTTTAACGGCTCGTGTACACTACCTACATGGACTTGTTTTAAGAACAAAGTTAAAGGATCCGTAAATAGCGATTAACATGCATCTGTCCACTACCTACAAGTATAAATAAAATGAAAAGTAATAAGCAACATACCATTTGCAGAAATTTAAGACCTTGAAATCTCAGAAATCTTTTAGTAGCTAAACAAAATTTATAACGATAAAGATGAGATCTAAATTGTTATCGTGATCTTTTTGAATTTTATATTTTTAAACTATTCTGAAAACTGTTTTCAACTGCAAGAATGTTAATTCATATAAATTTATATATAATGTTAGCTTCCATTCGTAAAACATAACAATTTTTTTACAAACTATTATTGTAGTTTTGAGGTATAATTCTAAGCAATCACAATTTGTAGTTTAGACTATGCAAACTAATGAAGTGATAATTTAAATAAATTAACCTGATACAATTCAAGATTTCTAGGTCTTCTCCCGGCAATTAATCAGAAAAGTAACTGCATTTAAATCTCATAATATAAAACTGTGCCTCTGTGGGACATTCTTAGGCTATACAATACATCATAATTATACAATTGTAATTAAACCCGTGCCACAGGACAAATCTGAATATCTGAAGTAAGACCGACGTAACCATCGACATCCTCAGCGAATCCAGTTCGTGCCCAGAAAAAAAAAATATATATTTATTTATTCACTATATTTTATTCTGATGAGTATGTATATATATATATCTTTTCCTCGCTTTTAAAAACTCTCAACATAGCGTGGATGTTAAGTGTGTATGGGTTAACGCACAAACAGAAAAAAATACGACTTTTTCCTTTTTTTTATTTCGTAAAGATATATATTTTCTATATAATATGTATAAGAATCTCCTTTGCCACTCTCGTCGTGTGTACGCTACAACGCGTACCCTTTCCTCTGCAACGATTTTTTTACTCTTAAATTTATGTATAATTTTTGCTTACAATCTAATCTTTTTTATCTTGTGTACCGCGCACTCTGCGGCACAAGTCCGAGCAAATGTAGTTCTCGATTGCCGGATCCATGAATTACGATTACTGCTATAATGTACAAACTAAAATATTTTAAGTGCGAGAACTTTTTGCGTGGTACAAAAATTAGATAGGAGTATGTCAAATTTAGAATCCTTTTTTTCTTTGTCATTTGAATTTCGTGAGCGTAAAATTGGTTCGTTTATCGATTGCATTTTTAGAATTTAGAAACAAGTTTATTTCGGTATAACAACGTATTATAACAGTTTCAAGAAAACATTAAACGATCCAATTATTAGGGAGTCAAAGTTTCAAATTATTTCAACAAATTTTAGCTGCGTGCTCAAGATTTTTTAGATTAATTTCAAATAAATTCTTCAGTATACAACATTAATTATTTACATATCTCTGACAAGACATTTGATACCCATGTTTGTAAGCAGAGACTGGTAGCTTTCTATGGCTATAGGTTCATTTTTAAGCTCAAAGAAAAGTCGAAATTATTTGTATTTATAAAAAATTTATTTTAATTTTTTTTTATTTCAACTTAATTTCTATTGGTTAAAGTATTTATTCGAGTTTGATAAAAATGTTTTTATACTTTGTGTCTTAATAAAACATTATGAAAAAGAAAACAATTCAATTTATTTGATTGTAGATTAAATACATTAATATAAAAAATACAATATATAAAATAATTAACGTGCTACTAAAACTATTAAGATGCGATACATCGCTCAAAACTTTTCTGCATTTTTAAGTTTTACAGTTCATAGTAATATTCTGGTGTAAATTTTATCCATTAACACAGTTTACTATTATTTGAATTACAAATAACTCATAAATTTATAATTTATTTCATAATTTTACTTATCCCTTATATCTACTTTTTGACTCTACTCGTAAATGTAAATAATAACCATAATATTCCAGTCCATACTTTACAAATACAAAATCTTTTTGCAATCTTAATTTATTGAAGAGATTTCTTTAATGTTTTTTTAGTACAATAAATTAGTTTAAGAAGAAAAGCATAGTCTATGGATTTTGTTTCTGTATAATTTTTATACATATTTATATTTTATTCATTGAGAATTAAATAAAGATAGAAAAATATATCAATTCTCGAATCTTGAACGTAATACATACAGGCCGCTTACCAGGATAAAAAAGAATGGATAAATGTCTTTATGTGAAACTATTGAAAATTTATTCATCCACAATATCTTTTTAGAAAATTATGTATGTATATTATAATTCTAGAAATATATATATATATATATATTTCTAGAATGTATTACGTATATGTATTACGTATATACACGACTATACAATTTATACAGAAACAAAATTCGTACATGTTATTAGTTACAGAAAAAATTACAAATTGTCAATAAAAAAAAATCATAAGCAAAGAGCCACCGGTCCCTACTTAATTTATCTGTATACCCAATAGACGAGTTCCTAATTTTATGCGATAACTTAGCTTATTTTGGATCTCATTGCATCTCATTGCAGCTCAAGCAGGTTTTATAACAATAACATCTTGCTCTCATGATTTCTGTGACATGAAAGTCACCAGTTTAAAAACGCACAAAAGAAAAAAAGTCAGTTAAAAAGAAGAAGACAAAAACATTTTTTCATATGAGGCACTTTGAGTAAAACTCTCATGTCAAAATTCAGAAGTCATAACCTTGAAATGTATATTAAAAATTTTAAATTTACTTGAAATTTATATTATAAAAACGGAATAAATCATAAAATGTGCTACACCTACCAAATAACGAATGAGTCTATTTTTTTGCTACATCGTCATATAAAAACATAAACTTTTGATTTAGATCACCGCAAAAATAAAAACAAAATACGTTTTTGAGATATAGCACATTTTATGTCTTTTTATTTTTCTTAAATTTAATTCATAACATGTAATGTTTAATAGACATTTTTAAAAAAAAACAGGTTTTGACTCCAGAATTCTGTTCTAGGGAAGTCAACGTGAAATACCTCATACGCGCTTTGTGTTTTTTTCACAACACAGGACCTGGTGATCTAGGTACCTAAACAAAACTGGATAACTCTCCACCAGGAGTCTATGAAATCATTTTGCTGCACGCAGCCTCATAACCCTTCTGTCCCCTCTCCCCGATTGAAATAATAAGTCCTATATTACAGTTTGAGACTCGATAATGGTTCGAACGCTGATGACGAAGCCAAAAAAACAAGAAGGCGCATCAGAGTTCATTTATAGTATATCTTTGTATAATCAGTTCGCATCTGTCGTGGAGCCATTCTTTTTATATTGGTCGGCCGAACGTACCGACGTCATCTTTTTCACCGTCAGTATCGCTAATGCTGTTGCTGTTGCTGTTGTTGTTGCTGTTGCTGTTGTTGCTGCTGCTGCTGCTGCTGCTGCTGCTGCTGCTGCTGCTGCTGCTGCTGCTGCTGCTGCTGCTGTTGCTGCTGGTGATGGAGTAGCGTCATAGCACCCGTCTCGGCAGCCGTCGGTAGGACTACCGTAGACTGTTCGCTCACCGAAATCTGGTGAATCTGCGCTTGAGAGCCTTGACCCACCTATATCATTGCAACAACAAAAAAACACAATTATTTTAAGTGAAGTATGATGAAATCAAAATAAAAAAAAAATTATTTATGTAACAAAACGACAAATTAATAATTGTACTTCTGCGAATTTTAAGATAATATAATCGTTAACGAAGTAAAAATTAAATATTTTATATACCAAATTATAGCAAGGATATTAGTGTTTAATTAGTTATTTAAACAAAAAATTTTCATCAAATTTTCAAAAATCTATCAGAGTTCGACAAGTACATTTATTTTAACAAAATTTAATTTGATCATCGGCACGGTTCAACTGCACACGATAACTCACCTGAATTTGTATTTGCTGAACTTCCGGCACAGCATTAGCTTGTTGCTGGAGCTCTTGCTGTTGCTGTTCAGCCTGTTGTTGAGCTTGTTGCTGGGCTTGCTGCTGAGATTGAGCATCCGAAGGGCCTAGGGGATCACTTTCTTTAGCGCGCTTCGCCAGATGGCTCCTCGCGTGCTTCCTCAAGTGATCCTTGCGATAGAAAGCTTTACCGCACTCCGTGCAGACCTCCGTCTTTTGGCCACTGTGTATTACGAAATGCAGATTAAGATGCTCTTTCCTTTTGAAGCCCTGAAAAAAAGTTGTACAATTTAATAATTGCTCTTTAATACAATTATTTATAAATTGTTGAAATGTGATCGTTAAAACTTTATAATGAATAAGCATAACGAGCGAAGTGTGAAACAGAACGGACTCGGTAAGCAGATTTATCATTTCTTATCTACAACACTATATACATGTTTGAAAATAGTTTTGAAATGTTTACTCTGAGACACATTTCATAATGCGATTATCTTGTAGTGATTATGGTACCTTCATGCAAACTGAGCATATGAAAGGCCGATCTGGATTATGACCGAGCTTATGTCTCTCGAGATGCTCCTTGCGCTTTAGGCCAGCTCCGCAAATGTCACAGATAAATCGCCTCTCAATCTTGTGACCAATCAAGTGTTGCTCGAGCAGTTCCTTTTCAGGATATGCCATGTTGCACTGCGGACAACAGAACAGCGTCGTGCCGTCCAAAGCTGTCACAATGCTTACCTGAAAAACGAAAAATGGAAATTAATGATTTTGAATTTGAATTTTGTTGCTGCTTTTATTTCGCAAAAACTAAACAAAAATCAAGCTTGAATGTTTGAGACACTGTTACAGTGAAACAATGCGAATTTCAGTGAATATGTATGCATGACACTAAATGACTGTATGTATAGCCCAATATAAAATCATTATTGTAGAAAACCAAAAAGCAAACCAATAAAAAGTTTAAAAAAGGAAGGAAAAAAATCTCTTATATCATAAGCGCAAAAGAAATTGTTATCAGGATGCTTTTTTTCTATCTATTGACACTTGAAAATAGTTTATTATTAATATTAACAAAGATAATTTAAATAATAAAATATATTTACACAAAATGACAGATAACTAAGTGGTCTACAAAACGTAAATAAAAATATATAAAAAAATTAAAATAAAATATCTGTTATCTAGATTCCATATAAATTTAGATATGTATTTGCTTAAAAATTATAATTCATTTGTCTGATCGGTAACAATTTTAATCACTGGACTATGAATTATTTTGTTCCAACATAATGTAATTATAATCCATGCTGTATTGATATATTTAATTTAATTACTTGTAAAGAATGCCTTTTTTCAAAGTAACTCCAAAAAGTAAAAGTTTACATAGTCTCAGTGTATCTTTTACCAATAAACAAAAATCTGACCATCTAATGATTTTAATATAGACAAAATTAAAAACTAACGAGAACGAAAAATAATTCAGAGAAAAACGTTCATACAAGCGTTATAAAAAAATATTTTTTAAAAAACACAGCTGTACCTTAAAACGTCTACTTTTGGAGTTTTCGGGACATTCGACGTAGTTCATCTGTACCATCGCAAGTGTGTGAATGTGTCAAAACAAACAAAAAGAGAAAAGACGCATTGTAAAATTGGTGTTTCTTAAATGAGCTCGAATGATAAATGTATATGAAAACATGTGAATTTGAAAATTTTAAATTATGCAAATGATTTTTTTTTCATTCAACTATTGAAATGCAAAAAAAAATATTGCTATACTTAATTACTGATTACTCTTGACCCTTACTTCTAAAAAAAGACTAAGAAACTCAAGTATTAAAATATTAATCAAGAAAAATTCTATGTAAATATTTCATACTGGGATGCTTTAGAGACGTATTTTTGGGTTTAATCCTAAAATGTAGAATAGGAATAAAAGTCACTTATTTATATACCAATGCTAATAGAGAAGAAAACTAAACTCTAACCATTGAAATATATTATCCTATTCTTCAAAAATAAGTCTATAAGCTCGTTTTATCAACAATAAAAATCTATTTTAATCGACCCAAAAACAAGCCGCTAAAAAAACAGTCCCGGACCGGCACTAAAACGACCGCTAAGAAGAAGCGTATCGAACGATCCTTAACTCACTCCCATTTCTCCCCTTTCTCAGTATATAGCGTGTCATTGCAACTCACCTGTCCTGGCTTCGGCTTCTTGGGCTTGGGCGGCTTCTTCTTGTACTTCTTCTTGCGCTTGGGCTTGACGCCCGGCTCTGCTTCCTCGACCACGTCCGGTATGATCTCGGTTTCGCCTGAGGCCACCGTGATTTGCACGGTCTGTCCTTCGGAGCCGGCGCTGCCCGAGGCGTCGAGACCGTCCGCCCCGAGTGGACTCGACTCCACTAATGACTCGCGCTTTATCGTCTCGGCCGAGAACTTGAGAAATTGCTGCAGCGACAGTGGTAGTGTGTTTGCTGGCAATCTGGAACATTGGAAAATCGAACAGAAATTAAATTGCTAGCTCGATAGAGCATGACGCGATTTGTGCACTGTCAATTCAAAAATAAATCTTCGACGATATTTGACAAAATGAAAGAAACAAAATTGTTGTGCACGAACAAGAACTTGTCATTCGAAATTCAAAATTATTCCTGTATTTGAATAATACAAATTTTACATTTTTTAGAATATGAAATGAAATGAAAAATATAACTAATCCAACGCAAACTACCTTTATCAACGTCAAAGCGGACAAAAAATTAAGAGAGTCTTTTTTATTTATGAAATGAAAAATCAGGGCTGACAAGTATGCATAAGGCGAGTGACGCTGCTACTAACCTCGACAGGTAGTCGGCAACGGTGGTGCCGGCAGTGAGTCCACCCCAATTGGGCTGCATCGACGCGAGGAATTCCTCGCCGCTCTGGTTCGCCTGGGTCTTAACGCCGCCGCGTTTGATGAGGGCAACAGGTGTCGTACCAGCCTCCGTCTTCACCTCCGTCTCCTTGGTGTCCTCGATGCTGTCGCGCAGTATCAGATCGTGGGGTATCTGGGCGACGACGGTCAGGCCCTCGGGTGCACCCGGCAACTGGACGGTCTGCTGGATCGTCTGCTGAGCCGTCGTCGTTGCTGTCGAGGTGCTCTGGGTCGTTTGCTCGGACCTGGCAAAAGTACACCTGAGACATTAGGCGACGAGAGAGAAACAGACAAAAAAGTTGATTTGTTAGTGTTAGTATCAGTATATTGGTTGGTTAGTGCATTCTCTCTATTTTTTTGAAGAAGGTGGAATTGGTTATTTTTTGTTAGTCGTTCGTGTGTGGATCGGGTTGCATGTGCTTTTTTACGTACAGATTTTTTATTTTACAATATAAAATTTAAGAAGATCAAAGTACAGGCGAATTCGTTAGAAAAGAACTGTCATACTTTTTTTTTCAACATTACAATTGAATCAATCAGTTATTGCAATGAAACAATACCGACTCTATAAGGTCCAATCGGCATTTACCCAATATAACTAAACATTATTAACCATCAGGAATCCCTTTTTAATTTTTATATTTGACAAAGAAAAAAAAAACAGATTTCCCCTATTCAGCTACATCTGTTCGGCAAGATCGCAGCAAGGAAAATGTTTATAATAGAATAGTAAAACTCACGTTTGGGTGGTGGCGACGGTATTCTGTGGCTGGACCTGTAGCGTAACACCATCAGGTCCCTGTTGGCTGTAAGCAACTGTGAGGACAGTCGCCGCACCCTGTGGGAACTGACCCAGCGATATGGGCGCAAGATGATACTTGGGCTGATCGCCACTGTTTCCGCTCTGCGACACATTCGGATTGACGACCTGTATCTGTACGGTCTGCTGCTGCTGGGTACCGTCTTTCCCGGGCACGGTGATCGGCAGAGTAATGATCTGCTGCTGCTGATTCCCGGCGCTCTGGGCGACGGTGAAGCCATTCGGATCGACTGGCCTGAGATAGTGAACCCCACCCTCGCCACCCGATAGTACACCCACCACCTGACCGCCCGTAGTCAGGTTCTGGGCGAATTTAGCCGTGGCGAACTGGTGGACGGTGCCCGTCGGCAGCGAGCCCGTAGTGAAGCCCGAAAACGGCGTAAAGTTCATTGTGACGGACTTGTATCGTTCACTGACGAGCTGGATAACTGCTTAACTGGACTTGATCAGCCAGCCTGGAATCATAAAGAGTAGAGTTGGGTGTTCGTTAGGTTTGCCGACTAAAAATGTGAAACATTCGTATCGAATTGACTTTTAAAGCGCGCTGAAGAAAAAGTTCGGTTGCGTTAACCCGAAAACTCCGGCAGTTTCTACCTGTGCTTTCAAGTAAACAGTGTTTGGTTAAATCAGTCGTGGAGCCATAGGACTCTACCTTGATTCGAGGGCTCAGGCAGTTTTTAATCATGGCGGCAGATTAACCCATTTCTTCCCAAGCGGCCATTTTATAGTCGATTGGTTTTTTGCCTAAAAAATTGTCGAAAAAAAAAAATAATAATAACCAATAACACTTTTCCGAAGTAAAATTGTCCGCTCTTTACCATTCTGAAGTCAGAATTTTGAAAATTTCATTGGAAAATTTCAAAATGGCGGTTTGAATGTGATGAAAAATCAAAAATACATCATAATAATCGACTATAAAATGGCCGCTTGGGAAGAAATGGATTAAGACTGCAAACCCGAGCCCGGCAGTTGCAATCGAACTACCACAGCTACGTCTATCTGAGAGTATTATCTCACATAACTGACTCAAGCAATATCAACCAAACGTTTCCTTCAGTGTGAGTCTATACAATTTCATAAATATTATGGTTTAATATTTGCTTTATTAAACAGTCAAGCGAAGCTACACTTAAAAATTAAAACTAATTAACAGTTAAAGAGCATCTACTGAACTTGTCAGGTAGATTTTGCTTGAGCGATCGACACACTTTACCTAGTAATTTTTAGTAATAAAACTGTAATAAAAGTTACAAGTAAAACTGCAATAAAACTACTTAGTAATAAAATCGTTGTAATAGGGTTTAGGTAATAACATTTATATGAACAGAAATAGTTATTTCATACATTGATAGGATTATAGACCTGAGTTGTAACGAAAAAAACGAAAGAAGTATACTTCTTAGCGCCCCTGAAAAGGTTAACTCCTATTTCAGTATAATCTACCCGACTATAAACCTAGGTAATATCTGCTTGGGATTTTTTTTGCAAATCTAACAAACATTTAACAAAAACATTCAAATGCTTAGTCTATTTATCCATTTCTAGAAAAAAAGGATTAATCGAGCATTAAACTGCATTTAGAGAGTGTCTTTCGCGATAGAGACTCTTTGCGCGCGGGAATTTTAAGGTCACGTTCCTATCTTTCTCGCCCAGGTCTCTCTCTCTCTCTTTGGCGGCGTGTGAATGTACCCTCTCTTTCAACCTTCGCCACCACACGTTCTTCCTCCACCTCTTCGGCTCTTTCCCTCCACCACAGCTCTCTCGCCGTCCTCCCACGTACGCAATTCGTTCGCTTCCCTTCCTCCTCCGCGTCACATTTTCCTCTCTCTCTCTCGCTCTCTCTCTCTCTCTCTCTCGCTCTTTCTCTCCCTCTCTTTGCTTCTCTTTGCTTCGCGCGTCGACCTTCGTGTCGTTTAGTTCGCGACTCTTGTCTACGTCCGATCGTTCGCGGGATCGGTGCCTCTTTTCCTCGTGCGCCGTTGCGGATGCGTACAACGAGAGGAACAATTGTGTGAACCACTCGGTGTACATATACAAAGCCGTAATCCAATGAAACAACTTGACAAAATAGACCTGAAATCGAACGAGGAGGAACCAACCCCTTCCCCTGCTGCCCTTGAAAATCCTTCTTCGACGTAAAGCAGCAGCAGCCGAAAATTTCCCCCGAAAAACTCTTTTTTTCCCCCGCAAAGGGTGCACCGTGGAACGTGGCGGGGGGAGAAGCCGAAAGCAACGGCGTAGTGGCGAGAGACAGACTCGCAGAAAGGAGAGAGAGAGAGAGAGAGAGAGAGCGCGAAAGTGAGAAGGGTAGGGTGGCAACGGGGGTGGGGTACCACATTACCCAGGGGCGGAGGGGGGGGGGAAGAGCGAAAGGGAGAAGCGTAGAGGGTAGAGAGTGAGAGAGGGTATAATAGGGAAGGGAAAACGCCGAGCGCGAAGAAAGTCACCAGAGAGAGGGTAAGAGTGGCGAAAGAGAGAGGGTGGCGACGCGCAAGAAAGGGAACTGCACGCAGACCCCCGTGAATGGTCGCTGCGGCCCTTCCGCGAGAGCAGGGGATCGACGCCCGAATGGGGAGCTGCTGCTACTGCTGCTGCTGCAGTGCTGCAGCATAGCTGTGTGTACTTCCCACGTGTGTGGCTGCTGCCAGGGGAGGGTAGAGGGTTCGACGAGCACGTGCTTTACTCTGTCATTGGGTTGACAAAGGAATTTGTTGCTTGGGTTATTGGTTTGCAACATGGTTGATCCTTCGAATAAACTAATGGATCTTTGTACATAAATGCAATTTCACTATGCATATACGAGCTTGTGAAACTTGTATAGCATTAGATGTATTAGTTTAGTTCTATTCGTACTACACGAGACAGTGAACAGCTATCCCATGTGAATAACTTCCTTAAAAGAGCATTCAAACGGAGATAGATGCGCATTGTTAAAATTCAAACTACGCTGAACTACTCGATTATATATAACGAGCCGCGCATCCTTGCTTATACACGTGAATCCGAATATATAAACAGACTCTTGCGCCAAAAGCCTCCCTGCGCAACCATTTCTAAGCCATGACATTTCCCAAAAGGCAACAACTCTCGCAAAGCAGAAGCAATCAAGTTGTCAAGTTTTACATTATACATCGGAGTCGGTATTCGAGTATACAGCCGGCGACGAGGGGTGTACCAACTTCGGGCTAAAGCGAATCGTATGTATAAAGGGCTCGTTCAGTTGGAATACAGTATTCGGCTGATACGCGCGGTTCGTGTCGGCGAAAAAGGAAACGACCGACTGCGGGAGTCGCGTGTGCTGGCGTCGAGGAAAGATATCTCTCTCTCTCTCTCTCTCTCTCT
>UELV01092739.1:0-10133 GCA_900490015.1 Megastigmus stigmatizans
GCGGCGGCGGCGGCGGCGGCGGCGTCGAATCGACGGGGGCGCACGAAGGGGGTGTGCGGGCGGCGAGGACCAATCGGAAGCCGGCGCTTTCTTTCTCCGCGAGTCCCTGGTATATATGTATACCGTGCAGGCGCGCACGCATGGCTCACGTATGCGAGGCGTGGTTTGAGATCGACTTCCTTCTTTTTTTTTTCGCTTACATACTTGCGCCGTACCTCGGCCTGTGCGTGTGTGTGTGTCTGTGTGTGTGTGTGTGTGTGTGTGTAGGAAACATTTGGCGAGCAGCGGGAGAAACAACCTTCTGCGAGGCGTTGCGCGCGCGACTAAAAGGGGAGAGTGATAGAGAGAAAGAGAGAGTAAGTACGAGGGCCCCTGTGAACAGCCTATACCTGGGCGCCTGCAATTACGGCAATTGCAGCATAGCCGTGCGATGTGGAAGATGCAATTAATGCGATGAAATTAAATGCGGATGATCTTTATTTTGACGCCTGCGAGATATGCGGGGTGAGGGAGGAGGAGGGGATAAAGCACATAGCGCTGCGCTTAAACGCGTCGTGATCGTCACTGACGAATAAACGGTTCTTCTAATTAGCGGTTTGCGGTACACGTCTCATGTACATAGTCCTTTTATACACGTAACGTTAACAATGCTGACTAGCAGGTGAATAATAGTCTGCGGATGTAACTAAATTTACTAGCATGCAATGAGCATCGTTACAGCTTTGCATATAATCAACGTAAATACGAAGATACACTGAATATAGATAGCATCGTGATTGCATATAAATAATCTCGGGATACAGTGCATATACATATAAGTACATTTAATTAGAATCGTATAGTAGTAGTACTTTTTAAATGAAAAAAGGGGTATCTGTATAAATTTGCATTGGTGATCGATCGCATGCACGGTGCCCGCGCAGAATCACTTGGAGTGCCGTCACCGCTATATAGATTAAGATACTTTTCCGTTACGTTTTCCCACGGCGAGCGCGCGGCACCCCATGGGAGATCAAATTATATTAATATTCATGTTATGTTTGTGTTGTACAGACTGTTTGCTGCGTTTTAAGTTTCATCGCTTCGCGCGTAGTTCAGGGCATCTGCCCCGGCCTACTGTAACGACCGTCCGTTTGCTTTAAGGAAACCTTACAGCGTTCCATTACGTCGTTTATACGTGCAATCTTTAATGATATACGAATAGTCGTAGTATGAACAATTTTGGAGATATTGGTGTTTTCATTATGCTGCAGAACGTTTTGAATAAAGTCACATATACAGAATATTGACATATGAAACTTTTAAAACAGAAATTATTGCATTAAAATTTATAAAATATTTTTGCTGTAACTTTTTTTGAGCAGTTTATAACTGTGAAACATAAAAAAATTGCGGTATATATATATGTATACTAATTATGAAAAACAAATTCGATGAATACAATAATAATCTACTTTAGAATAATATTATATTGAACTGTATAAATTATAAAATTGTATAATTGTTCTCAGTTTATTAAATAGTTGTTTTACTTAAATATTTCATGCGCGAAAAATCACTTTATTTCCATTAGAATTCAGAAATCACAACTAGTTTCATCACGCATCTTATGCCATTCCTTTTTTGCTCTCGTTTACTTTCGTTTTCTTTTAATCGTCTTTATGAATTCGTCAAATCCGAGAAAAAAAAACGTGCTATCAGTAAAAAAAATGTGTCATTTCAACTAAGTAGTGAAACAGGCGAACGCGATATTACAAATTATTAATTATATAAATATATCACTAGAAGTTATTAATTGTGTAATGTAGGCAATAAATGCATTTTTCACAGATTGGCCGAGACAGTGCCAATTTTTCCTCTGAATCGACGAGCTAAACTTTATCTTTTACCCCGACAGAAATGTTAAGCCGGCTTTTAGCTACATTTTTTAAATACATGAAATTTTTACTATTATCTCTGGTTCTAGAGTCTACATCAAAATTTGACACTATAAATTGAAAGCTAGTTCAAAACTGAACAATATTATTTGTAGTGTAGAACAATCAAAATTATATTGTTCGCTAAATAGCTACAAAACATTGCCACTTGATTAGCATGTTAACCAGACAAACTCAATTTTCTACCAGAGTACGTGAAATTTACAAAAAAAACTGTTTCATAGTAGAAAAAAGATGAGAAAAAGACACGGGACACCTACAATTTTCATAATCTTCTGCTGAATTGTTAGTTTTCTGCATTTAGTGTCCTACACATGTCAAATATGGTGAAAATATATGTTGTATGAATACAGTTAAATAAAAAGAAATATATATATATATATATATATTGTGAAAAAAAACATATTAATGAAATTTATTAAATGTTTACATAATTATATTTATAAATTTAAAGTAATCCAATAAAATTTAAAAAAAAGATGAACTGTACTTAATTTTAGCAACAGCGTAATAAGTTAGTAAATATTACACATAAAATTTCGATAATAAATATTCAAGTCAAGACTTGATCCTGTTAGATTTAACAGATGATTTAAGTCTATAAAACTAAACTGAAATTATACCGACGTTATTAAAATAAGTATTATTGTATTAAAAAAATTTTATGTACTGTTTCATTGAACAAATGTTTATATTAGTTTTAAGGTAGTTTTAAGATGAACAAGTATGGTTGAAAGGGTCTGGCCATATTTGGTTCATTTCACCAGACTGGCGAACAGGAAAATCGTTTTCCTCTGTCGGATTACTTTGTGATTTGTATTACTCTGTAATATAATGTACTGTTACTCTGGAATAAATAAATAAATAAATAAAATGCTGTTAAATATTATTACACAGCAGTCTCAAAATCATCCGATTTATTTGCTAAACTGTCGCACACATGTATTATATAATCAAAAATCGTGGTAGTAGGTGCAACGATTGTCATATCCGCATATCCTAGCAAAACGATAAATTAATTCCGATAAGATTGCGAGCACCAAGCGATAAATCACAATTTACCGTCTCGTTAAATCACTCATCAAAATCCCCATTTAGTATGGTAAAAAATAATTCTTCATTAGTATTTAAGAGCGGCATAACCGTGCGGCTGCGCCTGAATAACAGCGCGCGCCGCTCTCAGAAGCCAGTTGAGCTAATATACCCATTGGATGATATACGGCCGCAGCTCTTTAAAATTATACAATCGATTACTTTCGCCAGGCACGAGCCCTAAATCTTATTTTTACGCGCAGAGCTCGCGCGCGCGAGCGCAATATCGTTTCCAGAAACGATGAATAAAATTCCTCGCTGCCGCTGCTGCTGCTGCTACAGAAAAGCATATAGCCTCGTGAAACTCGCCCGCCGTCCTCGCTCGGCCGTCCCCTGCAGCATACACTGCACAGACACACCTACACACATACACACACAGCGGCTGCCTGCGGGAGCGGCTAAATTTTGACGTATATATGATAATGCAAAGTGCAGCGCGCGGTGAGCCGCATGTATATATACTCTCTCTCTCTCTCTCTCTCTCTCTCTCTCTGCGCGCTGCACCGCTCTTTCTCTCCGCGTTACACATATATATACATATTATATATAAGCGGGGCAAGTTTGCGTGTGTGGGTGGCGCGCGACGAGGGAAGGAACAAGAAGAGCGAAGAGGTGTTGGAAGCCTCGGACCATGACTATGCCGTCGGAGAGAGAGCGAGACCGAGAGAGAGAGAGAGAGAGGGAAAACTCATTATGCATTCCTTTCAGGCGGCCGTCATTATTTTACATATTGCAGAACGCCGGTAGCTGGGCCCCGCGTGTTAGCTCCTCTCTCTCTCTCACACACACTCTCTTTCTCCTCGTAAGTTAATTCCGACGCGCTGCGCTTGGCTTTGCCAATTTTTGCGGCTCGATCAAAAAGGAGCGCTGCTGCGGCTCGCTGCCCGCAGCCGGAGAGCAATTTAGCCGCGACGACGACGATGCACACACTCACACACACACACACAAGCACGTATTCTCACGAATATGTTGTTATCGGCGCATTATATATACGATGTATATATATATAACGTAGCCTCCGGAGCGAGACCCGGCGAAATCGAACCTAAACGCTTTTCGACTCTCTCGATTGTACTTTATGTATATACCTCCGCCGCTCCAGTGCACTTTTCTCCATCTCCCTCTCACCTCTCGCACTCTCTTTTATCGCACCTCCCACTCCGGGCTTTATGCTTTTTAATACGCGGGGGGATGCGGGAGACGCGCGCGAGGCTCGTAAAAAAAAAGAAGCGCGCGCTACTTAAAAAAAGAAGCTACTTTAAGCACTGGCTGCGCGGCGATAAAAGCTCTCTCACGAGCGACTCTATATATGTATGTATACGAATGTGGATGTATAGGCAGGAAAGGGCAGGGGGGAGGGAGGCGATGCCGTGAAAGCTCGACTAATGACCCCCCGCTAAACTGTAACTAGCGACGCGCGAGAGCTTAATATCAACGGCGGCTCCGAGCTGTGTATATGTATGTCCCGCAGTGAAAGACTATATATATACGCTTGACTGAGTATACGCGTCGTTGTATCCAGTCTTGTAACTGTGCTGTATGGCGGCGCGGCCCTTTTTTCGCACTTCCGGATTAGACCTCCTAGAGGAAAAGTAGCTGCGCGGGACGCTTCTAACTCTGCATACAGCGGGTTCGGAAATGTGCAGCTTCTTTATTGTCGTCTTTACAGTATATAGGTTCTTTTACACCATTATCATATTGAACTCTTTAATGTCTCTCTGTGGGTATATGCAGAATGGCGAAAGTTATATTTTGGATGGATTATTAATCAATTATTTCTACACTTTGTCAGTTTCAAACAATGATAAGTCGCACGTAACCCAAATAAAGTGAAAAAAAAATGGACAATTTGAAAAGCAAAGTAACATATATTGTTGTATACTAACAATTTTTAAACGTATAATTTTACTCTACTAGCGTATGGTTGTGATTTTTATGGATTTATAATATTACATATATATATATATTCATTTTGACAATTAAGTATATATATATATATATATATATTTTATAGACCTGTTTAATGAATATTAAATAAACGTGCAGATAAATAATTTATATTATTAAATAGCAGGAAAAGATTTATCGTTTTATATTACATATATATACTGCACGTAGAAAATACGAATAAAAGTCTTTATTAGTTTTTCATCTCTATACAACATCTCGATCGAGTGCACTAACATTAATAACTAAAGATAAATATTGCCACAAATTCAGCCTATCGCACGCTATGCGCTCATAAAAATCCAGCGCAGAGCTAAACAGAGTTTCCACAGCGAGCGAACCAAGTAATCTTTCGCGCAGAATCAAATTTTCCCGTACGCATCACAGGCTTGGAATGCATCTTTCTCCTAACCATAGCTTCTCTCACTCTCTCTCTCTCTCTATCCTCCTCCTCTTTCCCATCTCCATCTCTGCCGATAAAGTCTAAAGGGAGCCTAGCTGCTACTACTGGCAGTAGTGGTACGAGGTGAACGCGGGAAGGAAATCAAGAAAACGTGGGACATGGAGAGAGAGAGAGAGAGAGAGGCGGTGGAGGCGGGGGAGGAGGAGGGGGCGAAGGTAGGAGGGAGAGAGAGGGAGGAAAGAGGGTGAGGTGCGCGCGAAGAAAGAGTACAGCTCGGTAGGTCGTCTGGCTTGATACGATATTGGAAAATGGCGTCGATGTGTGCGGAGGGTTGGTTCACCGGCTGCTGCCTCTATACTCGTAGGTAGAAGAGGAAGAATAAGAGTGCGGGGAGAAGGGGCGAAGGGGGAGCAATGGGGGCGCAACGGTGACGGCTAACGTTATTTCAGTTTTTTTTTTCTGGCAATCTCGCGATAGAACGCGGAAAAATGCGGAGAATTATGATAAACGAATCTTTTTGCGCAAAAATAGCGTTCGTCGAGGAAAATTCATGTTTATTGAAAAAAAAAGTAAACAATCATGACACTGGTATACTATATAGATTGGAAAAGAACAAACTAATCCTTTTTGAAATCGATGTGTTACAACGTTATTAAAGTTTTTTTTTACGAGCTACATTCGAATATACTAAAACTGTTTTGCAAGCCCATCGCGTAGTAATTAATACAACTTATTATCGAAAATAAATCGAAATCCTTGGAGGAAGACAAAGCAGCCGCTTCGACATCGGCAATGACACATCCGAGGCCAAGCGAGACACATTCATTCCAGGACGCGCTTCCCAAATTTATCGCTCGCTCCTCGACCTAATCGAAAAGATCAGGCTTTGGAAAGCGGAGTTTAGGAAATAATTGAAGTGTTGGCATTATGCGCACAGTGTTCCTTACGGGGCTGCATATATCCCCTATATAGGTGGAGTAGGCGGCTGACTCTGTTCGCCTCGCTGGCTCTCGTCGTCGACGTCGCCGTCGTTGTAGTCGTCGTAGTCGTCGTCGGCAGCCCCGTGCAGCCCCGGGAGTAGGTGGGTAGTGGGGAAAAATAAAATAAATTGCTCAACATATCCAATAAGGTGGCAGAGTCGTTGCCCCGGCAACGCCGACTCTGCGCTCTGCTCCACTACTCGCGCGCTCCTCTCTCTCTCTCTCTCTCTCTCTCTCTCTCTCTCTCTTTCTCTCTCTCTCTCGCTCGTCGAGCTCCCTCTCACTCTCTCTCTCTCTCTCTCTCTCTTTTGCCTCTCCTTTTTTCACCCTATCCCTTTGCGCTTTTCTTCCCTCCACCTCTCTCTCTTCCTGTGCTCTGCTCGCGGATTTTTCTCCTTTGTTCTCTCTTGTGCTCCTGCACTTGAGACAGTCTTTTCCTCGCTTCCTCTAATTTCTTATTCCTTATACGCTCGCGTGTCGTGCGCTACTTGCCGATGCTCCGCGCCGAGAGAGAGAGAGAGAGCCCGGGATATTGTTATTTCTTATATCATCCCACTTTCATCTATCCCCGCTGGCTGTGTCTTCGCGTTACGTAAAAAGCAGCTGGATTGGATGGGGATTTTTTGAAAATGATTCGCATCTTTTATCTCGCACCGCGCTCTTTCTGCCATCAGACGCAAGCTCACCCGAGTATTGAGCGAAATCTCAATGCGATCTAAAATTACGTAAGAAAATGCGCTTGGAAAAATTCTTTCTTCTAGCATTGTTACCTTCCCGACGCAATAATATTAAATTCATTTCTAATGTAATCTACTATAAACTGCCAAAGATTTTTCTATCGGTCATACAGTCTAATCAATATTAATGGGCAATCAGATTGCCCTTGTTTATAATCACCCTCGCAGAATCTGAAATAAAATTATATTTAACCTAAAAAAACATTTATTAGTAAAGGACAATCTGACCGTCCCCACCACCCAAAAATGCCCGACGTTCATTTCTAATGGTTATGCTACAAATGCTGCACAATTTTTCATTCCTGCATTTAAAGTAGATATTAAATACCGCTCATTTAATAATAAATGCAATAGTATGTAATTTATAGAAATAAATTCTTGGTTTTAAACTTTATTTAAAAGAATAGCTGACGATTTTTTTTTATTATATCCAAAAAATTCATAAAAAGCTGCTTAAATCTCGAAAAAATTATGTATCACTGAGAGAAGTAAACGTTTAAATGAAATAAACGTGTATATAATTGACCTTTATTTATCACTCATTTCTCACTGCAACTATAATATATATTTAACTCAACTACTAACATAGTTCGGTTAAAGATGATATCGACACTCCGTAAGAAGAATAACACTTTCGCTACTTTGCGGCGAAAAATAATACTATCATTACTTTTGCGGCAAAAATTAACACTTCTATTACTTTCACGGCGAAGATCAACACTTTGTATAATAATTAATTATGTCACAAAGAAAAATATTTTCAATACTTTGTAATACTTTTGCGATAAAATCTAATACCTCTTGTTAAAATTTAACTTGAAAATTAGGACTTACGACAGAAAAATAGGCCTTTTCCAGGGGAAGTGGTGCAAAGTGAGGTATGCGAGTTAACTAGGGTAAAGTCGTTTCTTTATATTTATATAGTTTATATATTTACATGTAAAAATAGAGTAATATAGTAATATAATCGTAAATATAGTAAATATAGTAATGAGCACAAAATCTTTTCTGTAACAAAATCATTTATTATGAACTCAATATTTGAAGTAGCGATTACAGAACAGATTATAATGAATATTTACAGCATTCTACAAAATTGTTGTTGATACAGCATATATCATAAAAACAAAATATCTTCAATAACAAAATCAATTATTGTAAATATTTTTAGTATATGATTATAATCAAATAGATTAGACTGAGCGTTTTCAACACTCTACGGATTGGGACATGTTTAATTTAAAATCGATTACAGAAAAAAAACAACAAATTTAGCTATTTTCTATGAGGAAAATTTAAGCTGTGTTAGTTTTCGTCCGGACGTTATAAATGTTTTACTTCGTATGGGGTATCGATATATTAACTATTAATTTATCATTTCTTTGGTCTAATCTATCAGCCGCCAATTACCATCGAATATAACGTTTATTTGAATGAAACGTTTACTTCTCCGCAGTGTGTATTCAGCATACGGAGAATGCGCATTCAAAATCTATATTTTCCGCCCCTCCATTTTCGGTGTAGTCTCAGCCGAAACCGAGTATACATACCCTCGATGCCTCACCATACACCTCACCCCAAAGCTGATTAAATAAGTTCGATTTCAACTTTTACCAAAGTCCTCGCGTCGCAAGTTTAGTTATCAAAATGTATTTTAGAAGTCGCGCGGTACAGAGCAGGCGCGCAACTCCTTTCATCGGCACACGCTGCGGCGACAAACGGAGAAAAGAGCTGGCATAAGCGGCAGGAACGCGGTACTTAAAAAAGCATCGTGTCCGCGGTATCCGAGTCAAAGACGCGTGCGGAAGGCAGCAGCACCGGTGGAGTGGTGTACACGCACCCACGTCCCCCTAACAGCAAAATAATCTGACATATTTTAAAAAGTTGGGAGTATCGCTCCACGAGTTGCGCGTAAGACCAACCCCCGTTTCGCGTTTCGTTTCGCTGCGGAGCTCCCGGCGTCGTACTCGACTGACTATAAGCCGAGGAGGGAAAACTTGTAATAAGAAAAGGGACTGCTCCGTGTGCCGCCTACTGCCTATGCCGTGTATATAGGCCGCTTAAGCCCCGTGAAATTGTAATTGATTTCTTTATACACGATTTTCCCTCTCTCTCCCTCTATCTCTCTCTCGTTGCAGCACGTGACAATTTAGGCGAACAAGACCCCGGTCTATTAGGAAATCTCTAATTGGTAAACCTTTAGTTCTAAATGTCATTTTCAAATATTACGAGCTTTTATTTATAAATAAAGCAAGTTAAGTAATTGATATAGTATGTACGAATGATGTCGAATTGCATAAAATATTTCTACGATTTTTTTCATATATATACAATAAGAATAAATTTAATTTCACAGTATTTCATAATTTTATGCATACTGAGAGAAGAATATTCTAATTGATAAGATATATCTTAACTATTACTCTACACATATCTTTAATTATGACGAAATACACACCCTATTTAAAGTAAGCATAATCTATTCAGAATAAATGTGAATGTAGTTGATACAAGTATAGCTGTAGTTGAACTTGAACTTTTCGTTTTTAATATGTAGAAATATTATTATAAATATTAGGTGTACAACTTTGCTTCCGCCGTTTTTCGATAGATGGCTGCAGCGGTAAGTGCCGGTTGAAATAGGCAGGTCAAAAATTTCATACAGTAAGCTTGGACATCTGTCAACATAACGATAGCAGCACATAAGTGAATTTGTGTTTGCATCAAAAGTGTATTCTCGATCGAAGATGTCAGTTTTCGAGCCAAATTCTCGTCATTTGCGGGAAGTGTTGATTTTCTGCTTTCATTTGAAGAAAACTGCGGCTGAGGCTCATCGAATGCTCTCAAGTGCTTACGGTGACGCTGCTCTTAGTGAAAGAACGTGTCGTGAGTGGTTTCAACGCTTTAAAAGCGGTGATTTTGATGTCGAGGACCGGCATGGCGGCGGAAGAGAAAAAATTTTCGAAGATTCCGAACTGGAGGCATTACTTGCTGAAGACTCGTGCCAAACGTAAGAAGAATTAGCAGAATCATTAGG
>UELV01092747.1:0-10632 GCA_900490015.1 Megastigmus stigmatizans
ATTTTCGGGCGCGAGTTACCATTGTCGTCGACGTTTTTCCGATGTGCGAGACGACGAGAAATCGCGCCGTGTCGGAGTGATGTAGGTATTGTGTGCGCTCGCTGATACCTATGCTGCTTAGATTAATATCGGTCACGGGTCTTGTGACCACTGCGGATTCTCGTTTCTTTTTATTCAAGTCGAGCACGAGTTTTTTTACGATAATGATTTCTATAGATACGATAGAGTGATTAATTGTACAATAAATTGAAGTACAAACTATTTACTTTAATGGTTTGCGCTGTGTGTGCGGAGTGTTGTAATTTAATAATAACTTTAGAAGAGAAATGCTGGTTTGAAGTTATATTCATTATACGCCGATATAGTGCTATTGTATAACTAAACTACCGCGTGTTTCAAACTTTTCAAAGTTTTGTAAAGTAGGCGGACGGATTTTATTACTGTATCCACAAGCTATTATTATCGCTGAAAGAAACTGAAAGCCATGAAACGCGTCCATGCATGTAGAGTAATGTTTCTTCAGATATTTATTTGCTTCCTCTAATTCAATGTAAAAGTCACTGACAGATAACACTCAACTGCAATTATTCTAATTTCCTCATTATAACAATGAATTTATTCATCCGTGTGTTAGTTCGATAATAGCGAGTCTGTATTTTGATTGTAATATTGGTCACTTTTTAATTGGAAACGAGATTTACATAAGTGGAAAAAAGTTTTATCTCGCTGCAAGGATTTCGAGCTCAAATGTTGAACTTCACTGACGTCACTACGTTGCGGTACTTTCAATGTTGTCACACTTTAATACATGCACACGAAACACCGATGGTTATTAATTCTTAATTTGTTTTCGCCTATGTTTTCGAAGCAATCGTGAATGCAGTCTCTAAAATTTGTATTGAAGCAGAACCGAAAATCGATTTTTCTGATATCAGTCCAAAAGCAGATAAAAAAAACTAACTTTGCGATGTTAAGTGGAGTGAAAGATAAGGTTGGATCGTACAAAATTGCCTCTTTGTTTCTTAATCATCGCGATGAATTGCTGGCGATTCACTTGAAACTGTGTCTCTTCACTTTGCTCGCAAATCCACATGAGAATAAAAATTAAAACGCTAAATTAATCGTTTCTCGTTTCAAAAGCGTCGAAGCGCCATCAAACATTCAAATGCAATTGCTACGGAAGGGAACGACAATGAAAGTAAAAAAAAAAAGAGAAAAAGTAAAAGAGTGAAAAAGTAGAGATGGATAGACAAAAAAAGCACACGGAATTTTACTGGTCCACGCCACATTTCACTTCTTTTTTCACTTCCAATTCATTTGTCAACAGAAGTCGTTTCCTAATCTCCCTTTTGTTACACCCCGAAAACTCGTATATCCCACTACTACGGGTGTCTCTCGCACTCTACGATTTTTTTTCATCCTCCCTCTACATGTCGGAACCCCTCATTTTCTTTTCTTTTTTACTTCGCTTCTTCGAACTCTCTCCTGCACACGAAGAGAAACGTGATATATATCTGTAGTACGCGCAAAGGGCGAGAAATCTCAGAGCATTTACGCAGGCACGCACGAAAAGAAAGAGAGAGAACGAGAGAGAGAGAGAAAATGCAAACTCTTTTTTGTTTCATAGTCGCCTTTAACTTTCTGACGGCAAGCATTATAACGAATATATTCGCGCACAGAACTAGTAACAGAGTTTAAAAGCTTTCAGATGCTTAATATTAAAAAAAAATTGTTTTCGGTGATTTATAAAGGAAAACCAATATCGATATTTGATTAAATTTCGGTTAGTATTGAAATCTATATTGAAACTTTCTAACGAATGGTTTTATCCAACTAAAATACTGCTTTGATTTAAGTACATTTATTTTTATCCCGACTAAGTTTTAGTTATTTTACTTTTAACATGAAACCATGATACAATGGAGCACAATAAAGTGACGGCTCTTCCAAGAATACCGACGCAAATCCGTTCGAATTTCAGAAGTTCAGTCGGTTGAAATTCGAACACATTCAAAAATTCAAAAACCCGTAATTTTTAAGCATCTCCTTTCATAAAAATTGCAGCTTCTCTCCTTTACCCCTCATACCGTCTTCGTCTTCGAATTTTCTCACTCTCTGCCTCTCCTCGTCTCCCTTCCGCGTCGTCGATGCGCGCGTTATCGGCGCGCACTATCGATAAGGGACAAAAAACACCGCTGCTCTCTCTCTCTCTCTCTCCCTCTATTCAGACTATATATACAGGCCGCGTTTCGCTTGAAGTCACGATTGCTCACAACGCTATTACATCTACAGGCGCACGACGGAACTGGCAGGCAAGTCGGAGCTAAAGACAAACCTTTCGCTTGCTTACTTTTTTTTCTGTTTTTTTTAATTCCCGTTCAACGCGACGACGACCGCGGGAGAGCTGCGGTGCTTGCGCACCGCCTTGTGACGGATTACGATGCGCCGAGCGCTGCCGCGCGACACATTGTTTCACGCAGGGAGCGAGAGAGCGAGAGAGAGACAGGGAGAAAGAAAAGAGCTATGGATGGTACAAGACACCGTCCAACGTCCTTACGCTCTATAGACAGATACATCTATCTATCTCTCTCTCTCTCTCTCTCTCTCTCTGTCACCTTGGAATATGTGCACACTACACAGACCTTCTATTAAACGTAAACGGGCACACGCATAGTTATACTGTACACAAACACACGGAGGCACGAGCGTAAGGCACCGGCTAATGGTATTATAACACTGCTGCTTTCCGAGAGTTGCAGCTACGTGTGTTCTCGGAGACATGTACAACAGCAGCAGTGGCGAGGAGGCACCACATTCACGATTTTACACGCACAGACACTCGGCTGTGCGTATATATAATGCACACACTTAGAGAGCGAGAGAGAAGAGGGAACATTCACCGTTGTGCTGCTGCTGCTGCTGGCTGCTACTTCTCCGTTATAATACTTCCTTCCTTTCTGAGCGCTCTTACTGCTGCATGCACACTAACTATGTACGAGGAACCCGATAGGGAGTGAGAGAGAGAGAGAGAGAGAGAGAGAGAGGGGAAGAGTGAGGAGAGACACGGTCGTCGTCGCGCCGCCGCCTCTCCTCGAGAGAGAAAGAGAGGTTACAGGCGCAACCACGTTCCTTCCTTACAGCACACGGGAATGTGCCACACGTCTGACTCTCCGAGAAAGAAAGCTGCTGCTTCTTACCCAGAAGGTGCACTCCCGGACACATGTACACGTTACATGCGAACCTCCTGAGCCTAAACTGTTCCTTCGTCGTTCTGGATTACGTCCAGCTTTTATATTAATTCAGTTGTTCCTTACGAGTGATTAGAGCAAAATCGAGGTGAGCTGCCGGCCGATGATCCGTCGATTTCAACTCGTTTGCTCTCTCTCTCTCTCTCTCTCTTGCGGTGCGCACTCCACTTTAACCGAGGAAAGACCTCTCAAGCTCTCTGTCCCTCTCTGGGTGTGCATGTATATATACGTTTATAATACAGAGAGAGAAAGAGAGATGTGTCTCGCTCGCTCACACTGGCGAGACGCGGCCAAGTGTAATAAAGCGTGCGCGCCCGAGAGCGAGAGAGACAGATTTCACTCAGTCTCGCTCGCTCATTTTTTTGCATGTAACTTGTACATATATACGGCCGAACGTATTTTTTTTACTCTTCTAGTGAATACATCGCGCACATTTACACAGACATGCATAATATGTTTGAGGACCGTAGGAAAAGCTGTATACGCGCACAGAACAGCAGCAGCAGCAGCTCGAGCTGACGATGCCTTGCTCTCCCTCTCTCTCTATCTCGCTTGCTCGCACAGGGAGATACACATACACAACTGTACACGTATATAGACACGACACGGACACACGACAAGAGCGAGAGAGTAAACTTACTCTGCTCTCGTTCTCCTCTTCCTACGGGATTACTGAACACAGGATTCCACGCGCACTAATCCTCTGCACCGTCGTGTACGCGCGTACTTGTACCACCAACACTTGTACTCTCGACGTCGATGTTGGATCACTCGTCCTCGTCCTCGTCGTCGTACGCTTTCTGTCTACCTCCTCCTTTTCTCTCTCTCTCTCCTGCGGTTCGATCCTCTTGGGTTCGCTCGGCGCTGCTGCTGCTGCTGCTGGCGCAGAGCTCGAGCAGCCCAGTGGAGTATAGTCGGACAGAAAGAGAGAGACAGCGAGAGAGAGAGACAGAGAGAGGGAGAGAGATAGAGAGAGGGCGAGCAAGAGCAAGAGAGCCCCGAGATTTTGTGTTGTTTGTCGGAATGGCGGACGCGCGCACACGCACAGGCAAACTTGTACCCAGTGTACTCACCACGGCTATATATACATGTATAACAAACTACTACTTTTAAACGGAGGATGCGTAGTAGTATTATGTATTATATGCACATGCACATTACATAGGAACTCACAGAGTATGTAGCTATATATATATACAAAAATCAGGCACGTAGCACACTGATATATGTACACACACGGCTAGAGAGCAGCGCACGCGAGAAACGACGACGACACGCACACAAACGACCAAAAGAAGACGGGACGGGCACACATAGTAACTTATCACTGCGCTTCCGTGCACTTATAAAACTGAGAGTGAGAGAGAGAAGAGTAGGAAAAAAGGGAAAAACGAACGAGAACAGCATACATGTACGTCGGTAGAGGTACAGTGGTGTGTATGTATGTTCTGTCTCTCTCTCTCTCTCGCACTTTATCTATCCATCCGTCGTTTTTCGCTCTTGTATGCTACTCGAATGCAGCACTGCTGGCTTCTCTCTTTCCGCAACGAAGCTGCTGCTGCTGCTGCTGTTACTTCGAAGAAGGTGTGTACTATAATCAGTGTCGCTGTGGTGCTTTACCAACACGTCCTCGACGACGAGTATACCTCCGCTATACACTCGCACTTGAGTAAAAAAGAAATGCCAGAGAGGCACACTGCAGCTCACCTTTAGCTTTATTATTCTTCGTCTTCTTTCTTCCTTTCTGCACACACGCGCACGCACGCACGCACGCACACACGTATCTATATAGATATAGATATATATATATATATGTATATATGCGAGGGAGGGGATGATTCTGTTTTCGATTTTTTAAAATCCTGTTCCGAAATGTATATATATTCGGACGTGAGGGGATCGAACGCGACAACGACGACGGCGGTGGCGGCGGCGGCGGCGGCGCGGGGCTAGAGCCTAGCTAGCGCACACAGTGTCAGAGCGGCGGCGGCGATCAGCCAGCAGCGAGGGCCAGAGCAGAACGACTAGCGCCCTTGTGGACGTTGCCGCATCGTAACCCCGTCGCAAAAGCCGCTCTCTGTGCGCTTCGACGCTGTCTCTGTCTTTGCTCGCTCCCGTTTCACGAGTCCTCGTGTATAGTGTGCGTGCGTACGCCGTACACCGACATGCGGTGGCTGGTGCTCCCCGACTGTAATTTTATGCTGAGGCGACTGAGGTGGTGACTTTGTGGTGGTGAGGTGCAAGGCGAATACCGATGTCAGATGTGTGAGTGCCAGCAAGGTTCTCACATTTTGCGATTGGGGGCGCTGTAGCTGCCGTGGAGACGTGGCAACGTCGCTATACGAGCGTTTCACAGGGTGTGGGTGACATCTAACGGAAGACACGTGAAATTTGCGGGGACATTTGAATAGTGGCGCCAAAAGAAGCATGTAAATTTTGGGAATCTTATAATGGAACATTAGGGTATTTAAACTGATTGTTGGATATAAGTAGGTATCATATAATAGTTTGAGGGATTGTTCAGCACTTGATTAATAGAATATTAGAATTTCTGTTAAAAATATAGACTGCATAGGGGAACGAATATATTAAATGTTCTTTTATATTAGAAACATTTTAATAAATTTTTATTTTAATCATTAGGTTTGGTTTCGAAAAATGTTATTCCAGAAAATTAAGGAATAAATTAAATGAATAAATTATTGCATGCATTATTAAAAGGTTAAATTAATAAGTTTGAAGAACTCATATATGATTATTTACAATTTCATTACCTTAATAGAAACTAGGTAAATTTTGTTATAATTATTAAATTTTTAAGATAAACATTTAAAGCATTATTGTTTTTAATTATAGATATATTTCGGATTCAAATATGAATGCAAACAAAGTTAATTAAATCAAATTTTAAAAGATTTCGCAAGATATAAATATTGATTGTATGCAAAACATTATTAAATCATTAAACGCGTAATGAAATTGAATAAAAATCTAACGTATACTATTTCTTTACAATATGTATAATTCTTTGATGTAAATTTATAATATCAACAATAACATTTACAATATAGATGTGATAGTTCTTGTATAAATTATGAACCCGTACAAAAATAATTGATTGTATTTTAAAGCAAATTGTCGTACAATGTCTTAACAGTCTTGTGTCTATGTATTCTATTCTATCCTTGTTTCTTATTTCTAGAACCTATAGGTAGGACCGCAGCACGGCGGCAGCAGTAGAAAATTAGAAATATATAGATAAGTACGTAAGATCATTCCAAGAGATGGCGTCAGGAGCAGCGATTGTAAATATACAAAGAAGATAAATCTAATCTTATCAGTCGCACTTAAAATATATCTTTATTTTATCAGCTGAAAGTGATTTAGCATAAATATTTTACGATTTTGATTTTCAGGTACAAATGAGAGTTCAAGATCAATCATTTTAAATACAAAAATTTCAATTGAAAATGAATAATCACTTGCAAAAATCTAGCTTATTTATTTATAACATTGTATTTTTACTGCTGTTGCTGTAATCAATTTTGATGAAGCAATGCATTAAAGGTTGAATTCATCGTTGATTGTTCACACACACCTATTACAAGGCTTTTAAATTCTATGGCATTGCTAACATATACATATTTATTCTTTATTAAATTTGAATTCAACCGTTTTTAATCTCCATATCAAATCTATCAAGTGATTCCCATTACGTTAATCGTGAATTTGTATCGGAATCAATTAAACTGAATAAGACGTCATATAATTTAGAAGCTTTGATATGAATAAAAAAGGCAATCGGAAACTTATGTTCGCATTAAAGGTTGAATTCTAAGCTCACTCACTTGCAAAACGATATTTATCAGAACGGAACATCGAAAATATTTATTCTCCACGTGTCTGCAAAAATATTCAGTTGAATGGAAATGATCGACAAAAAAAATTTGATAAATAAGCTTTAGATGTTTATCATATACTTTTTACTACACCCATATATATTTTTATTAACTTTTAAACTGCAAGGAAATGGTTTTCTGAAATTCAAGATCGGATTATAACTCAATTCATATACACATTATGCTGAGTCATTTTCTATTATTATTTTATATCGATTGTATACAATAATCATAAGCACACATTATCATAACAATTGTGTTCGATTCGAACAAAAGAAACATTTAGTACAATAACTGTACATATAAAAATACACTACAGCTTCAAGGGAAACCTCCCGGTCTTTGAGCATTTCGTACATCAATCTATAATTTTATGCCTTTAAAAAGTGTAATATGCGACTTATTCACTCTTTCAAAGTAATGCTTGTTCAATTTTCAAAGTACACATTCGATGATTCATTTCAAAATCTTGAACACGGTTACTATAAACAATAAAACAGTTACACATTCTTTCCGGAAAGCAAACATAAACAAAAATATTCTCGTATAGTGTATTCACAAAAAGCTTTTGTCTCGTTACTTAAAAATTTTCCAAGATAGAGTTATTTATTAAGTATACATAGAGGACGAGGAAAATTTACTTACACCAAATAGTCATCCTTTTGCTAGCTCTACCATGTATCAGACGTTCTATAATACTATAATTGCTACTTTTATAATTATATACATGAAACTGAAGATTGAAAAACTATATAGCGCGTCATGATTTAATGTACCCGAAGGTCATCATAATTAAAGTTGTAATTATTGAATAATATTCTTATTATTGCACGATGAATTAGCTTGTCATTTGTGGTGTTTATCGTAAAGTCAATATTATACCGAGACAATAAAGATGAAAAAAACACCACGTAAGATAATCGACGCGGAAACTACTTTACAACCTTTTAGTGAGCAGAATGACACTTTAGATAGGACACATAGTCCCGTGTATCTTTTGACCCAAGCAATTTAGAAATCAATCAAAAGCGTTATCGCATTTCCCTGAAGAGCGAATAAACAGCACCCGAACCCAAGCTAAACGTATATCCCCAGGCCGCAAAAGAGCCAGTGACAATCTCTAACTCTCGGATGTACGCGGCAAGTGAGATTTCGGCCGACGATCATGGACTTTGGCAGCTCTGCGGCACTCGGGGATCCATTCGCACCGCTAAGGTATTCTGGAGCGGGGCAGCGCACAGCAACAGGAGAGAGAGAGAGAGAGAGAGAGAATTCACCGTATATACAAAAGTATCGCATAAAGTACCGCAGCCGCGAGCTCCTCTAAAAAAGCATCTCTCAAGATCACGCTCGTAATTCCGAAAAGTGTGTTAATAGACCACGTCGCATGGCACACACACACAGAGCCTATCGCGCGGCTACGGCTCTGTCAAGGCGGATTCACGCACTCACACGCAGAGAGAGAGAGAGAGAGAGAGAGAGAGAGAGAGAGAGAGAGAGAGAGAGAGGGGGAGATTGCAAAGTATATCTCTGTTGCGCGTGGGCAGTTTCTCGGCAGGACTCTCTTTAGATCGCGAGAGCAGCAGCAGCAGCAGCCTACATGACTCGAGGACGGAAGGATTCCTTCGAGGTCGTTACCTTCTCCCGATGATCGCTTTATACGCTGCACACACGTATACCTATAACAGGCCGACACACAGATGCATCGGGAGGCCGTAGCCTCCTTGTGCCCCACCACTTGAGCTACGAGAGCTCGTCATCTTTTTCTCTCTTTCTTCGCGACCAGTTGAATTATCGTCTAATCGAATAGCTAATGACATAAGATGTGGAGAGAGGGATGTTGGATGCTTACTTAGGGATTGGCTGCGTTCGGATCTGACGTGGCAGCGAGTGCGGATATAGTTTTTTCTTCTTACGTTATTTGTTTATTTATAATATACTGCTGCGCGAGGGGATATTTTCAGAGGTGCCAAACTCGATTTTACAGCATACTTTTCAATTATAATTCTATGAATTTATTGTCTCTATAGGAAGCAGATTCATTCTATAATAATCCAATTATATGTATTTCAGAAAAACTTAACTAATAATTATTTTTGGCTCGAATACTTGTAAGAACAATCATTAGATTATATTTCAAATAAACTATAGTGTATTGCTATTTAGCAGCACAAACTTTGTATAGCAGTAAGTCCCAATATGCATATTAGATTCCAATTATTTTTAACTATAATAGGACGGAAATCGGATAAAGTGGTCAATTCGAAAGTGATCCATTTTGCGGATTTCCATTCTAGTTATATACTCTATTATTAAATTATTAATGTAGTTTCAGATTATTTTTATCTTTGAAAGCTACAAAAATTGAAATATCCAAATATGTCAGAAAGACAGGATTCAAATAAAAATTTCAATGATTCATTGCCGGAATACTAATACATAGGAATTGAGTTGTAGAAGCGTATTAAATGAATTGATTAAATTATTTAGTTTATTGTATTATTTTTTGACGCCCACGATAATCATTAAAAGAAACTAAAATTTTTCTTTTTCTTTTATCTTTACAGTTATAACTATAGTGTAACCGTAAAATATGATCGAAAATTAGTCAGATTAAGTATTTAAATAGAACTTATTATAAAGCTACGTTATCGGTGAAATCTGTATAAATAATTAAACTATTTAAATATAAAGTAATTCAATTAAACGCCCGGGTTTATTTGATATTAAATTTTGGATTTTTTATCCGATTTATAATTGAGAATATATTAGTCTCTCTTTATCCTTCACTTTGAGCAGTTGTTTATTATAAAAATGTTGTTTTTCCAATTAATAAATGTGATCGCAGTAGTTAAACCAAATTAATAGTAATTCACGTTTGCGAGTAGATCACAACTTCATAATTAAATAGACCAGAAAAGTGTTTTCATTTGGACTTTATTATTTCTTTTAATTCCACAGACGGAAGACTTTTCATTTTATTCGGTATTTTAAATGATGTAAATAGCTTTCTATATCATAGGATTAATACTTAGATATTAATATCGTTTAAGCTGAGATTAAACGCTCCTTACGTTTCTTTTATTTACTATTAAACTATGTAAAGATAATGAAAACCCTATCAGGCCTTACGTAAGTTTATAATTCTGCGTCTAAATGTTTATTAATACTCTATTAAATTTCTTTAGGAACTAGTATTAGCGTATAGATTGCTATAAACAATTTGTAATAAATAAAATATCTAATTAACTGTTGAAAACAAAGAATAATGTGGTATTCATCATCGTAATAAAAGCTCAACACTCAACAACAGGTAATTAAATGTTTTTATTAGGAAATCTTATGCTCATATATAAGCGTAGGTGTTGTTGGGTGGAATGAAATTCAGCGGAAAGCTAAAGACCGGCCATGGAAATCAAAATAAAGATACAATCAAACGTCCCCATGAATCGTGCCGAGTTCTACGTTTCAAAATATATTTTTTT
>UELV01092754.1:0-11627 GCA_900490015.1 Megastigmus stigmatizans
TCTCTCTCTCTCTCTCTGTCTCTTTCTCGCTTGGATTCTGTCTGTATTAACGAGGGAGCTGCAGCCTCGCGGGACGATGAATGGACTGGTCGTGCCCGAGAGAGTCGAGAGGCAGACAGAGAGATGCAGAGAGAGAGAGAGAGAGAGTGAGAGAGAGGGAGAGAGAGAGAGAGAGAGGCTGCTGCAGCGCGTGGAGAGAGGAGGAGGAGAGGCGACTTCTTACATGTCGCGCGCGTCAGAGCTGCTGCCTCGATCTCGCGTAGGAGCGCGAATATGCACCGCTCCTAATTCCGAGTCTTATAATCGTTCCCATCTCTCTTCGTACAATTACTCTATTGTCTCGTGTGCATGTGTGTGCGCCTCTCTCTCTCTCTCTCTCTCTCTCTCTCTCTCTGTCCGACTGCTTGTCTGCCTGCCCTCGACGTGACATTTCCCTTTCTCTCTCTCTCTCTCTCTCTCTCTCTCTCTCTCTCTCTCTCTCTCTCTCTATCGTTTAAATTTAGATGACGCTTTCAGGCTAGAGCAAGAGAGCTTTAAATTGTTCTTTTTCTTTGCTTAATGTAATTGACAAGGTTGGGATCATTGGAACTTTAACTGCTTTAATTTTTATTGATCCTTGCTATCAGTCCAAAATTGAAGTTTTCTCAGCTCAGAATATCTTTCAAACATATTCAATAATTTTTTAATGTTCAAGTAATTTGTAACTATAAAATCGAATAATAAATATTTATATTGTACCAATAAAAATTAAATTCATTCCCAATATTTGGCAAAAAACAATTCGAAGAATGTGCACAAATGTAATCTTTGAAATTGATAACGATTAAAAACACATTAAAAACTCAAATTACTACCAAGAAGGAAACTTTATTTAGTGAACTATATTTCAGCAATCTGAATATAATTCTTAATAAGCATAAAAATTTTTCTAAAAAAATATACATAAGCATTAAAATAATATTTAAAGTACACTTCAATGCTCAAAATATATAAATAATCATGTATACATACATCCAGTATAGGTGACTGTTAAGTGATAAAGAATTCCTGGCCTACTTTCCCAGAACAACATGGTTGAAGTAGTTTTGTTGGTATCTCGATAATCATCAAAGTAAAACGATCAATTAAAATACCTGCCGTCTCGAAATGCGTTGGATGTCTACCATTATATATATATATATCAAAGTAAGTACCACACCTGTATCTGATGTAAACGGATGAAACATTTATAAAGAAACTTTTTGTTTTTCTGTATATCAAAACTAAACACTTGTCGTTATAATAAAGTCTGTTCATGCGAACTTGTAATATTAACAACGTATACCAATATGTGCCGGATGATCGAACCACTCTACAAACCCTCTATTCGTCTTTTAATTAACCGAAATCCCAACTACTAAGAGGCTCCCATTAGTGGCAGCTCGGCTCATCATAGCCACACATCTCAAGATGCGAGCGAGGAGGTGTACATACAGAGAAGGAAACAAAAAAAAAAACAGAGTTGTCAAGCGCTAAATGAAGAAAAGAGAAGAAAGAAGGAGTTTTATAAGTGTCGGTAGGACTCGAGGGATTTCCGTGATTTGGCACTTGCGGTCGCATGCGACTGAATGAACGTGTTACTATACGTCTGTGTGCGATTTGGTCCCTGTGTGCTCGAGTGCGGCAAGAGAGAGAGAGAGATGCGGATGAACTGACAGACGGACGGGCGCACGCCTCCTTACTCACTTATGGAGTTAATTGAGGGCAAACGCGTCCATCTCGCAGCCACCTACTGACTAATCCGAAAACATTGGCCATATATGCGAAAGCTCGGACTCTGCCGTGCTCTGTCTGCAGCGACTCGATCGTAGCGATAAAAGCTCGCCCGTTTCGCAATTGTGCATGCGGTATTACAAGCTTCGCGCGGCACTATCCCTCTCGAAGGTATTTCTATCGTTAGCAGTGCGTGTTTTTTATTTTTTCAAATCAAAGCGAATACTTTCTTACGCTGGGTGAAGGTGAGTGACAAATGTCTCTAGGTCATCAGGTTGAGCACGTGCGCGCGACACGTTGATAGTACCACTACACTAGCAATAGACGGATCGGAATTAAATTTAATAAAGCTTTATTATACGACGTCGCGCAAAAAGATAACATTTGATTAACCGATGAACCATAATTAACGATACAGTAGCAAGGCAGTGGTAGCAGTAGTAGCAGCAGCAGCAGCGCACCGAGATATCAAATAACTCAAAGTGATTCTATAAATGTCAGGCCATAAATCAAGTACGAATTAAGGCGTTTTATTTCGTTTTCTGCATCGCGGCCCATAATTAACCGTCCGCGCGTGTAGCGCAATAACTTTCAGCTATTTCGTAAGAAGGCGGAAGGAAAAAGGAGGAGGAGGAGGAGACGAAAAAAGAGTTTGGTATACAGCACCAGGCGCAAAAGGAGCGGGACGATCTCACGGCGTCGCGTCCACAGCAGCAGGCCGTTAGCTCTGTATTATATATATATCGGCGGCTTATCGCTCTCCGCGCGTATATACACCGGTTTTGGATCCCCGCGCCGCCGCCGCCGCTGCCTGCAGTGTGCACAAGAGTGCGTGAGCTGCGCTTATCGGCTCCTGCACACGGGAGCTGGTGCAGTCGAGTCGGTGAAACCAAGGATCGGGAGGAGGAGGAGAGCGGCACGGCTCGGCAGAAGGAAGATTTAAAGGGCTAATTATCGTCGCGCATTAACGTCTTTTTCGACCAAAGCCGCATGCTCTAAAGGGGCGTCTCCTGTATACACACACACACACACACACACACACACACACACACACCGCAAGCCTCCGAGCGCCGCGTAAACCGAGAGCTAATAGGTCGCTGAGAGCGAGATGGAAGATGCGGATAGGGGATGTGCGCGTGTGTGTATGTGTGTGCAGTCGAGAAACGAGAACGCGCTATTAGATGATAATGGGCACGTATTGTACGCGTGGGGAACAACGCTTATTTGCTATAGGTGACTTATACTTTATGTGCAAGTGAAACGTACAAAATGTTATATATATATATTCCGTAGAACACTGATATGCTAGAATTTTGATTAACATTTTAATGCAAGGAATATTATTAATTCGGATATAAACGAAGGTGATTTTCCTCTAGGTAAAGTAAATTATAGCCATTTTAATATAGTGCGTTAAGTGACTGCATGGGCAATGGAAGCAATTGGATTTTGAAACGTTGTACATAGTGTTATCCTTTCAATTAACACTATATTCCTCTTAAAACTGGTGATCTCATACTATTTGCAACTCCTCACAATTCTCTGGAACATAAAGATTATTTTTCATTATTTCCTTTTTTACATTTTTCTTTTTGCCACGGCACGGTTTATTTTGATTCTATAATCGAATAATATATTATACATTGATAAAATATGAGTTACCAATTTTACATGCGGTATTCTGAACATTTAATTATATGTTCCAATTATAGAATATTACGTTCTACAAATAAGCTATTGTTTTTCAGGGCGTTGAACTTTTCGGCGAGATTTAAAATAAAACAACTTAACGTGAATAGATTTATAATTTACATATCTATATTGTATAACAGTACATACATATATTTGACTATCATTTTAATATCTTTATACATTATCAAATATGTATTTATCGAGTACATTCTCGTGTCTTCAAGCATCTATTTAAAATACGGAAGTCTTAGTAAATGGCTTGTCACGTAATTATTGGACTGAAAATTAAATGACGCGTGTTTACTTATAACGTACTATGCAAGAAAATGATTTTATTTCAGATTATTTGATCACTTCAAAGTTTTATCATATCAATATACTCATATTCCTATCTAGTATAAGTAGGTTGCACATTTTTCAAAATATTTATTAAACACCTCAGTATACAACTCTTAATAGTATTCGAGGGAATAAACAAAAAACTGTGGATGCCATCACAGGTAAATACGAATAGAAACAGGTTCAAAATCACATACGTATTATTGTTCTACATATAAACTGCAGATAATTGCAGCAAACAGGGCGAAAATAAGATAAGAGTAGCGATCGCAGCTAGAGTGGCAAAATGAGGGCCGCGTCGACGTCTTTTTAACCGCTGATAAATCGACGGAACGGACGAGGCACAGAGCTCGATAAATTACAGTAATGACGTGACGAGCTACAAATATTGAATCTAATTATGGTAATACCGCGGCGGTAATCTATTTGCATTGCTGTATAATGAAGACACAGGTGGTACGGAAAGATCCCACCCCGATGCGCAGCTCCGTAAGGTCAGCGATAAAAATGCGAATTTAGACAAAAAGAATACCTAAAATAATTGCCTTTTTCTTTGCAGCTTTTACAATTGGTTTCCAAAAAATTGTGTATCTTTAAATTTGATAAAAAATAAATAAAAATATTTGAACAGCTGAAACAGCTGTGGAAAATCGATAAAATTTTATACGCAATACAGATGAATGGAAAACACCACCGATCGTTTGACATTTAATTGAAGTTTGCTTAGATGTTTGGTTTTTGTCAGATCAAAAATTGGGTGGGATTTCCTAGTTTTCAACTGCTCGAATAGTTTATTTTCCTCAAAATTGCAATGACAAAATTTTTTAAAAGGGTACCGCAAAGAGTACAAACATATATAAATACCAATTTCGGGTATTTTTTTCCTATCGAAATTCGGATTTTTATCACTGACTTGACGAAGCTCCGATGCACGCGTGTGACTGACCCAGAGAGCCGCGCGCGAGAGAGAGAGAGAATAAACATACACAAAGGGAGCGATAAAGAGCGGCGCGCCAAGATTTAATGCCGCAGTTGGCCGCTCAAAAGAGTCTCGTCCGCGGCGCTTGTGCATTACAATAATCCGCATCCCCACCCTCTCGTGTCCCTCTCCTTTTGAATGAATCGCGAATCGCTGCATGTATTCCGCTATAAATCGCTCGTATACGTGCCTAAATATACATATATACACGTATACGTATACATACAAGTCTCTCATGATCGGCAAAACGTATGTATATTGCGCTCAGTCAACGATCTTTCCCATTGCGATCGCTGACTTAATAGCTAAACAGCTGTTGGCCGCCACTCGAAGTGCTGCAGCTATAATACATTCATACGCGCGGTGCATGTGTGTACGTGTGTAGCTAATCGCGTGTATAGGCGCGAGCGCGCGATGAGACTCATTGTATTATTTTCCGCCTCGACTCTCCGCTCGCGAATATTTACATGCATTTAGCCGGCGCTCGCTGTGCGCTGCAGTGCAATTACACGTGACGAAAGTATGCACGCGCGACTCGCGCCGCCGCCGCCGCCGCCGCCGTCGCTCGAGACATCTCCTCCTCTCTCTCTCTCTCTCACACACGCATACATGCACACTGTGTTTGGTTCTTTTAGCACTCGACACGGTACTTATGGTGTGGGGCTGCTGCTGCTTTCTCTCTTTCTCGCGCGCGTCGCTTTGCGTATATGCAGGATTGCACTGCACACTCGCGGAGCGCCGAGTCGCGATCGCGTGAGAGACAAATTAGCGCCGTCGCTGCACACCAACATGCCATGTCCCTCTCCTTCTGTATGTGTGTGCGTGTGTGGAGTGCATATGATGGCTTTTGGCGTTATACAAGTTCGCGTTTATTAGTGAAAGTGTTTGTGTATACATGCGCGAAGTCGAGTTGCGCGGAGTGAGCTGTAGTTAAGCGCGCCAAATGGCACGAGTCTTCCAATTTCTGGACACTTGTTTAACTGACTGCAGTGTATATGCACTCTTATATACCCGAGTGACGGACTATGCTTGAGTGCAGTTCGTTAAATCCAGAGAAGTTTGAGCGCCCCGTCAATTGCGGCTTTTTCACTTGTTTGTAAATAAGACTTGACGTGTTTATAGGATCGAGGCTTTTCGAAATTAATGATTTTATGAAATCTATGGACCGTATATAATTTTCAAATCTTCTGTAACAACATTTATTTAATCAATTTTTGTTGATTGCTGGGTTAACTTATCACGATTTTAAAAAATGGAATGCTAGTTTCATTAAAATAGTACACGATTTATATATAATATCCATAGAAGAAAATGCTCAATACCTGCCCGTAATAAAATTCTAAGAGGAATAACGATTACTTGCAGAATACTATATTATGAAAAGTAAAGGAAGGTGATTGATTTAAATAAATCAACCCCCTTACTTAAAAAATATTTTAAAACGGTCGGGTTTATTACGTCTTTGGTTTATAATACATAGAAGTATATAGAAACCAAAGCATACAGCAAGACATTTATTCTTCAAAATATTTTTTATCATGCTTTTCACATAGGTTTTGTATTTTTCATATACAAGCTGTATTTTATTTCAATATTATGGGCATCCTTTTTTAACAGATACTACGAATCATAAAAACCCGATTCCCGTTAGTTTATTATTCTCCAAATTCACAAAAGTGATGAGCAAAGCTAAAAAGTGACAAGGTCCTGCAGATCCTGCATCATATTATGTTCTAATTGTCGAATAGACGAAGTCCTATATCGACAATTATACCAGATGTGAATTTTTCTTTGTGAGTTTTCGAGTAAGACAATTTTTGTTTTTGAATCACATTCTGTGTAAAAAAATAGAAATGTCGCTATAAACGATACATATTTCTGATAAGTCTCGAACAACTGGTTAAATATTGATAGTCGCAACGTAGCAATACCTCCGCTCACCTATTACACAAAGTAATCCCTATTCTCATCTCCGTGCACACGAAAAAGGTCCTGCGCAATTCCTCATCGCATTATCTTATCGACAAGTGGAAGTAGGGACAAATAGGTGAGTCTCTTACATCGCAAACAATCATCAATTTGTATCCGGCCATGTGCAGCGCGTAACATGTCGCACTTTATATATACTCGGCGGTGCGGCGCATCCATGCCGTTGGACATTGTCCCGCCGGTACACACACACGGCCGAGTCTATAGAGCTCGGTGCATGTACAGAGCAAATAAGAAGACTGTTAGTCCAAAGTATGGCGGCTTAGAAAGGTAATCGCGGAAGGTGTATATACTCGCGGCCACACTGTCCGCGCTAGCCATAGCTCTCGTGCACATACACGTATATATATCGGGATCGAGGGGACGAAGAACTGCATCTACTCTTGCATAGGAGGAAGAGCTGCGTTCGCTGCACAAAAGAGCGAGAGAGAGAGAGAGAAAGAGAGGAGATGGTGCGTGTAAGAGGGGCCGCACATATAGTGAGCCCGGAGAGTAAATGTAAATCCCGATACGGCGCAGACGACGACGGCGACGGCGGCGGCCTGTTAAGTGCCGGTTCTTCCGCGACCTTCGCCATCATTAATGCGCTCTCTCTCTCTCAGTGTGTGTTTCTGTGCATGCGCCGGAGCTGCGCTCCCTCTCTTTCCACTGCAGCACACGAGCCCCACGCTAGAGAGAATTGCAGAGAGAGAGAGAGAGAGAGAGAGAGAGAGAGAGAGAGAGAGAGAGAGGTGCGTGTGTTAAATGGCGCGCACGCGCCTTGGTCGTCTCGTGCTCCGCGCGCATTCCGCATGCCGGGAGAGCGAGACTGAGAGAGAAAGAGAGAGAGGACGATAAAACGTATGCAGATTAAAACATTTTATTTGAATGATAATATAACACTTGTTGATGCTAGCACGTTGGCTTAGCTCGGCATAATAAACATTATGTAGATCTCGTAGCTGCACGATGCGCCCGGGTGTGTGTGTGTGTGTGTGTGTGTGTGTATGAGCGGAGATATATACACCGACTAATATATACAGCGGGCCTGTCGCGTTTGTATATTATACTAATCTAAGTGAGTCTATATCCTGCAGTGAAGGGCGTATATAAGCTAGATATTTTGCTAAGCTGTCTTTCTTTATCGAGCGAATCAATCCTAAAATTATGTGAAAAACAATAAAATTACTTTTGAGTGCGAATTTTACTTTATCGAGAACTCAGTTTTATTATAGATATTTTAAATCAAAGAACGTTTGGCTAAATTATATAGGGTTGATTATTTTACTGCGGAACCAAGTTTCAAATACATGAATTAAATATACATTCTCGAAAATGTATCTTATATATTTCATAGTCTATCGAAATCATTGATATGATGGCCATTGAAAAGATGAGCATGAAAAATTTCATTATTTTAAAGAAATATCTTATAATGCAATAACAGTTTCTTCTTCAATTAGTTCAAATATACTCGTAATTAGACGAGACGATAGTTTTAATAAGACAACATAGACTTATTTGCGGTTGTTTTCATAATTTAGCTCTCCGTGCATCCTTCGCTTCTCTTTTACCAAGGCAAAAAATGCTGCTTCTCCTCCTTAATTGATCCATTCTCCTTATTTGTTTATTTACGCGCATTAAGCCTCTCTCTCTCTCTCTCTCTCTCTCTCTCTCTTTGTCTGCACTTAACTCCGTCCTACTCACTTAAAGCATCGCATGAACCGTATACATACCTCGAGTTCTTCTTTCCTCCCTTCTCCTCCTCCACTGCTGATGCTGTCTCATTAAATCCGTTTTTCTCTTTCTCTTTCTCCTTCTTTCACTTTCCTTGTCCGCGAGACGTTCATTCATTAAACGAGCGCGCGCGCCTCGAAAGAGAGAGAGAGAGAGAGAGGGAGCACGTGCATTCGCAATTTTATCGATTCGCCGATCGACTTACTTTGCCAAAGACCAGCTTTGCCAACCGACCTCCGTATAACAAAGTCTCCCTGCACGCGCACACACACACACATATATGTATATGATTATTTATATATACGTGCATACTATACCGTTGGAGCTCTGCGTATCTCTTGCAGGCTTCTTTCATCCTTTGTTTCTCCGCGTCAGGACACGAGTAGCGAGCCGCAAATCGTACACTTGTCCTGCGCGAGTACTTGCGCAGTTTTATTTTTTTTTTACCTCTTTGCGAGTGCAATAGATTATAGCCACTCGGATTCCGACTAAAAATTACGGTGAAACGTACACACGTGACATTGTATATCAATTTCAATTAATATTATTGAAATGCTCGTGGCGTATATCACGTAATTAGTAAATTATTTGTAACTGCCACTTACAATGTAAGAGTTTCGTAATAGTCGGATGATGAATGAATGAATGAGGAGTAGGTATAATCAGGTTGATTTATCTCGAGAGGAGAGAGAGAGAGAGGGATAGAAAGAGATTTCGATATTATTACGTTCTTTGATTACAACATAAGCAGTCGCTAAACTCATAAAATAATCGTAAATTACTGGTCCAAAAGGAGGATCGGAAAAGAGATTTGCATAAAGCGTCGAAAACCTGCCCGAGTATCAAGAGCCGCAATAAAAACATTAACAGCGGCAATTCAGAAGTTACAAGAGAGTAACAGCTCGACGCCCAACAGGCATTTAGCCAAGTCACTCAACTTGTCACCTCACACACTCCTTTGCAGTTCTCTCTCTCTCTCTCTCTCTCTCTCTCTCTCTCTCTCGTGCTTTGATATTGTAACTGCTAATATAATACACATAAAGCTGGCGCCTAATATTTCTCAAGTATCTGATTAAAGCAGCAATAAACGGATTCTCCTAAAAGAGCAGCAAGTGAATTGTTGCGATATTATTAAAATATAATATTAGCGTCTTATCTCTTTCACGTATAGACCTTAATTAATTGCGATACTTTGGTTAATCCTTTTTAGATGAACTTGTAATTGTACGTTAAATAACTGAGCTTGAGAAAGAATCAATGGTCTGCTATTTTATTTTGTATTCATTTTATACTGTATTGCATCAAGCATTCAGCTGCCTTATTCATTATGTTTAGTTATGCACTCGTTCATATTGCCTAAATCTTGGCCCTCGCGTTTTTCGTTCTCATTTAATAGAGCGAAGTAACTGTAGTCGCGATATACGGAATATCACAGAATTTATAATCCAGTACCAAAGATAGTCATGCGAATTTCAAATTTGATGGGCTATTTATCCAGATCTCAAATTAGAAAGCACTCACACGTGTTTGCTACTCGGATACGAATAATCCATTACCCAAATAAGCTCCGATATCCAATAAATAAATTTGAAAAATTCGCAGATGATCAAAGTGGTAACAAGACAGCGAGATGCTCGTCCTTGGCAAGAGCGCAGAGAACGCGAGAGAGAGAAAGAGAGCCGCGCGAGGAAAGGTCGGTGCAACGCCTCTTACCTTGTGTGTGTACACACGTACAGCCTGGTCGCAGACTTTAAGTGGAATAAAGAGAAAAGTATCGGGGCGAGAGAATGCGTGTCGAGCTTATACGCGCGCGCGAATCGAGACTATACTATACCCGCTATAGAGTCAAACGCGATAAGAGGGACACTAAGTGCGCGACATGCAGAGAGAAGCAGAGAGAGAGAGAGAGAGAGAGCCGCAGTGACCAAGATAATGGGAGCTATGACACGCACATGCGCTGCTGCAGCGACACGCTCGGCCCGCGCGCGATGCATATGCGCTGATACGCGCGCCCGAGTATTATAGTCCAGCTTACGAGCGATATAGCCCTGGTTATACACTGATGTCTATATACATATACATATACCACGTAGAGATGTGCGTGTACATATACGGATTGTCCTATGTCGGTCGTCGGTGCGAATTGTCTCTCTGTTATAGCACGAGAGCGTCAAGAGTTTTGATCTCTGCTCAGAGTGCGGTGTGCGTGATGCAGTCTCGTGGATTCCGGATACATATATATACATGCGCACACAGGCTATATATATATGTATAACGCGTTTTCAGCTTTTCACTCGAGTGTTTGTTTTGCTGCGTACGTGGAGCTGTACTGGTAAAACGGTTGGTTGCTTGCCTGCAGGATGATTTTTTCGCACTTTTGTGGAGTGGTCGTTTCAAAGCTGGTCGAAATAAAAGTTACCCGATGTGCAGCTTTTGCGGGTTGAAGAATTGCCGAGTCCGCGCTGTAGTTGTGCTTGTGAAAACACGATGCTCTCGGAACAGCTATAGTTAGTTTGCTGGTCGTCCTAGTCTTCTTGAAAAAGTGATCCATTGGATTGTTTGGTATCTGCGATGTACTCGAATAGCGGACTCTACCACTTGGACAGCTGTCGTTCTTATGCTTTCAATTCAATTCACCGATTTAAATAGATTTCATTTGAACCAACAATAACGAAATGAAATAATTTTCCTTTTTCAAAGTGTACTTATAAATTGTAAGCCCAATATACTAATGGTGACTTTGGTCAACAAGTATATCTTACCAATTCCTAGTTCGTATCCATCACATTATATACAGTTATCGAATCAAGCTAATGATAAAGCATCGGCATATATATTAAGCGCAGGTTGAATCGGTGCTGGTTTCATGATCCTTAAGAATGCGATGACCAGGCGCCAACAGGTGCCCCGCGCTCTCAAACCTCATTCCCAATGTATATATGTATATATACACCATCGGACACATAAGATCGAGTGGCCAAGCGAGAGGCAGTTCAACAACGACCGCACGGCTATACGGACCTTTAATGTCCGGCAATTTCGATGCCGCGACCCCCGTCCTCGAATCCAAACGCCGTTTGTCCGATTACGACTGACTAGGCCACTCTTGGCCGACTCGCTGGCCGTAGGTCATTCCTTATACCCGACGGATACATGGGGG
>UELV01092760.1:0-11560 GCA_900490015.1 Megastigmus stigmatizans
CTCTCTCTCTCTCTCTCTCTCTCTCTCTCTCTCTCTCTCTCTCTCTCTCTCTCTCTCTCTCCCCCCGTAGTATCCCGTGCTAATTACCATGTCAAAAGAAAATTATTTATTGCCGTCGCTCACTTACTTGACCGCCTATCCAGCCGATTAATAATGGAGCACAAGACGGAACGAGGTTATATTCCCATTTTGCGTTAACCCTAAGTGGGAAAGGCCGGCGTGACGCGCGCGCGCGCAAGGCACTGGGGAAAATTTAGTGGCGCTATAAAAGCTTGAGACCCTGGGCGAATAAACCCGAGCGGAGAAGTGAGTGCAAGAGAGATAGAGAGAGATGATGAAAAAAGAAGATAGAAGGGAGAGAGGAAGGATTTATTTCCGGGGCGAGATCTATATACCTGCTCGAGCTCCTCATCGACGACGATGAGAGACAAGAGATTGAGGGCGAGAGGTGATTAAGATGCACGCCAACATTTTTTTTTTATTATTTTCACCCGTTGCCGAATGATTTATTGGATTTTCGCAGTAATTAATTCAGAATCCTATGATTATTTTGAATACATCAATTTTGACATCAGCTCAGAAACATTTTAATTTACATTTATATAAGTAGAAAAATGATGTATAGAAACATATAGAAGATGTAAAATACGGTTTCTATTTGGTTTTGAATTGAAATACTAACCTAATCATTATTCTTTTTTTTTATGTTGCAGGTGAGTTTCAGAAACTATCACTCGAGTAAATCTCCATTCACGCAAGTTAAAATACTTTCATTATCATCAACTTCAATCATTATGTACATTTTCAATAGTATAAAATGCAATATTCAACTTATAAGCTCCGTAAAATTAATATGCATAAGCATACTACAATTATTCAATCACAAAAGACACGCGATATCTAACTACTCCAGCTGAGCCAGCTGCACTGCACACTTTCACCCAACTTTTTATTCGTCATCATTGAAAAAGCATCACTCGCTACATCAACAACAAAACAGAGAGTAAGTATGAGCCATAACAATAGACGAGTTCGCACACAAGCTATGATATCCCGCAATATACCGCAAGCCTTACGTCATCGCGTCTCCCTATAAACCCGTACAAAAGTCATCCACTCGTGAAGAATTCGTCCGCACGACTTTAACGCAAAGCGACAAATGAACTCTGGCCGACGGTGGTGATTCAAATCGTGTGCGATTCTTCTTTGCTCTCCTCCCCTAACGCATTGGACGAGAAAAGCGAAAGAGAGAACCCGAAAGTATATTATATCGTGTGCACGTACGTGCACAAAAGACAGAGTTGCGTACAGGGAATATCAAAATCCCGTAGCAGCGAGCATGAGACATAGAGGGAAAAAGCAGCAGCAGCAGCAGCAGCAGCAGTAGCAGCGAGGAAGGGTCGCCTCGGCTCGAAGGTGAATAGATCCAATTATGACCCTTACAATGGGATTAGCCCCGAGGAACTGTGGACGAGAGCTACCCTTGCTTCTTCTGCTTCTTCACTCCGCGCCTCTTCTCTCTTTTACCCTCAGTCTATATGGCGTGTGTTTGCTGAGCCACGGGCGATATCCTTTCGGAGGAGGTGGAAAAGTCGTTTACGGTCTCGCTGCTACTGTTTTCTCTCTATACCGTTTCTTTTTTGCATCGAACTCCTCTCGTGTTACGCGAGTTTTTCGGCCGCACCACGTATATAGCGATGATTTACCTCGGTTGCGTGTACACGTGCTCACCTTGTTTACGGGGGCATTAGATTTGAGGGTGTGGCCGACGTCTGCTGCTGTTATTGTTGCTGCGAGGAGGAAACATTATTATCTCTCGCGCGCGAGCACCAAGATGAATTGAGTTTTATTATATCGCCGAATGCCCGTTTCGTCTAGCAGTTCGATTATCCCAGGAGCGATAAGGTTTATGTCTACGCGGGACACGTCTTTGTTCGCGGTTATAGGTGCGAATTGAATTTTTGAATCTCGCGCGGTCTTTATGACGCTGTGGGGAACAAGATACTTTAGGGATTATGAGCTTCTGGTGAGGTGTACGGTTCGGGGTGTTTATTAGGCGCTAGTTTCGTTTTATTATATACCTGTATACATGCGCTGAGCCTTCTGACCCCTATAAAGATTGAAACTAGTTTGATTAGAATCAAGTTTCGTTTTGTTGAATCTTGTTTGGAAACGTTTTGGGGGATTGCTTAATCGTGTCTGCTATTTGTTCGTCGACTTTGCTACTGTTTTCAAGTCTTTTTGGGAACTTTAGAGTCTATTATACGTTTTCGGTGTACATATATACAAAATCGATATTTCTGGAAAGGTTGCCTCAAAAAGTAGGTTAGCTTCGCGTATAGCGGCAGAGTTCAGGCGCTAATCAATTTCCCACCCTCGGTATAAGTACTAAATTTAGCATCAGATTTTTCACAAACTAGGACAGCTTGATAAATCCACTGAAAATCTAAGCTTGCGAGTGCACATAAATCCTCCAGATCTAATTGCAAAAATTAATCACTCTCAACGAGGATACAAACAATGTGTAAGGAGGCAAAAAAAGTATACGTCGTATACACCCGCAACAAAGCCGAAAAAAATTTCAGCAGTCGATTCGACACAAAAGGCCATAGCTGCGTTCGCGAAATTTAAGGTTGAAGGGCTAAGGAGGCCAGGCGGCATTTAGGAAATCGTTTCGTTCCGGTCGCACGTGAAGAAAGAGAGACGGCGGAGAAGGTGAGGAGAGAGAGAGAGAGAGAGAAGGATCTCGCGAAACAACTCACGCGTTTCTGATTAATCCGCCTTCGTGGTTGGAACAAAGGACCCTCTTTCCTTTTTCTCCCTCTCTCTCTCTGGCTTTGAAGCAGTCGACCAATTAACTTTCAAATGCGCAGCTCTCGCGGCATGGAGTTAACGTAATTGTGAGAAAGAGAGAGAGAGAGAGAGAGAGAGGGAGGGAGGAGGCCGTTCCGCAACTGTACAACTTAACTTTCGGGCCCCGAAAAACTGAACCTTCATTCTGACTCGCACACCGCGTCGTCGTCGTCGTTGTCAACGTTGCTTTTGCCTCTCTCTCTCTCGCTCTCTCTTTCTCTGTGTCGCCTGCTCTCGGTTGTACCACACACAATTAAGCAGCCATGGCTGCTCGCGCGAGTAAGCGAGTACTCGAGTCACCCTCATTATGGCCCCTTGAGATATTCCGCCTCTTTACTCATTGTCACGCGAAACACATACAGAGGAGTACAAACACCGAAGCGCTCGCGCCGCATCTGCATTTATTTATGATGTACACGAGGCTTATTTAGACTAAAGGATACTGTTCCAAGATATATTTATATAAATGCCTAATAACGCTTTTATTTACAGAAAAATGATTCTTCTTTATGGAAATTAGTTTGAACGTTAAAACTCCAATATTTACTGGATTTCTTACAAAACAAGAAATTTCAAATATATTTGGAGGTTATATTTCTAAATATATTTCCCAATATCATTTCAAAGTATACCTATTACTATTTTATACGATGAAGTAAAACTAAAATATATACCGGCGCGAAATACTCGCCAAATGCGAAAGCATGACGCAAAGTCATCTTTTTCCATGTCCCCCACGAAAATTCATTTATCGCGCGCACAATGAAGTTACAAGCAGGACGCGCTCGCATCGCACCCAGACACGGTATCAGAATACTGTACGCACACACACACACACACACACACACATACACTGAACTTCTTGCTCCACGTGCAATGTGTTGCAGCGGCCCCTCGCTCTTGGGTTTTGGGGCTCTTTTCGAGTTGGCGCGCGCGCGCTCGCTCTTGCTCTTAAGTGCCTATATATTTTCGGCGAAATTTCGTAGCACCTGTTATTCCCTCGTACTCTCTATACCCCCGGTTACACAGACTCTCTTAAGCGGCTCTTAACCCGCGCAGCAAGCTTCTCTCTCTCTCTCTCTCTTTCTCTCTCTCTCTCTCTCTCTCTCTCTCTCTCTCAGCGTTCGCTCACTCATTCGTCTTTGTAATGCTGAATCGCAAATGAACCTTTGAACTCGCTAACTTGATTTCGTCGCCATTTCCCCCCTTTTATCAGCTTTATTTTACTCCCGCGCGTTCGAATCCTTTTCCAATTCATTCTTCTTTTTCCTACTCTCTTTTGTTTTATAGAGAGCCTTTGATCTTTTGCACTGAGGCGTTTCATCGATTTACCATAGATTTGCAAAAATTACAGAACCGGCCCGAGCCTCGTTAACGAGAATAGATCCTATACGAGTTCTTTCAACTGGGCGCCGCGAGTGGAATAAATTTCTTTGGATTCGATGTGTATAGACTGGGAAGCGCCTGGCTCGTAAGTGCACACACCGAACGCCTAATGCAATTTTATTTCGAGTTGATTTTTCGCACTGCTCTGCTGTGAAGGCCTGCGCACATCGAGCCTCGGGAAAATTTATTATACGCGGTAATGCACCGCTGGTGAAGTTTAACGAGACAATTCGTCGACAACAGTTTGAGCAAAGTGTGCACGTCGTTAGTTTTATAGAGCATCCGAGTCAGTTTGTATAAATTGTTTTTTATTCCCTCTCTCTTGAGAGAAAGAGAGATTTATTTTACGAATGCCCATACGCTATTATACAAGATTGTAAAAGGCGATATTTAGAAAAGGAGCTCGCGCGCGCGCCGGCAATTTCTTTATTACGAGTAATAAACGCTATTTAGTCGTCTTTAAGAGCTCTTATATTTCCATGACGTTTACTCGCCGGCTTTATTAACTCCTCGTGCTTTACATAATGAGCTTTAAAAAAAAGGAGAGATAGAGAGAGAGAGAGAGAGAGCGAGAGAGCGAGAGAGAGAGAGAGAGAGCGAAAACCTTCTTCTCTCTTTTATAAGCGAATTTCGCGATCCCTCTCTCGCTTTTTTACGGCCGACGCTCATTCAGAATTTTACCCGTCGAGATTTTCGTAATGCACGTCTCTCTCGTAAACTTAAACAGGCCGCCTAAAAGATCACTGCCGTTGAATTGATAAATTACCGCTTCAAAGTAATTAGTGTTTTTAACATCTTTTTCACTCTCATCTCTCTATTGGTGAAAGACCCAAGCTTGCGACTTGAGCAATTCGAGTGATTAACGTTTGCAAACATTTTAACGGAATATTCATTCGTCCGATGTGAATTAATTATGTGCGGACTAAATAAATTAATTTTCTCAGCGCTTGACGCCGCGTGTAATTCGGTCTGAAACGCTGAAGAGGATTAATTCGTCCGTAATGCTTTAAATGTATTTTCGAGTTTTGCTGGAAATGAATCAAATTGGAAATTGCGAAATTGTATTATGCGATCAAGTATATACCGTTACGCAATATTCCATATTTTTTTTTCATGCAGAAAGTCTAATTTGGCGTGTACACCCGATATTCGTTGATTTTTGGAGGTAAGCTTAATGATAATTTATAGCATTTTAAAAACTCGACCTTTGATACACTGCACTTGAACACAGCTGCAATTAATTAACAATCACGCTTTCGAATGAACCAACCGTTATCCAAACTTATCGTCTCTATCAAAATCACTAAAGCACAAACTTATCGACGGAAAAGAGCAAATTGCAAAGGTACGTAATTCCGAACATCATTAAATTCACTCGATGCACCATTAAGCATTTACAAAACGCTCTCGTGTAATTTAGCCTCCGCACTGTTAATTTGTGTATACATAAATACGCAAGTTGGTCGGGAACGAATCGAGTCGCCGCAGCGGCCTCGATCAAAAAGAATCGGCACCGTATAAAATAAAAGGAGTAAACAGACCAAGAGAGAGAGAGAGAGAGAGAGAGAGGGAGAGAGATGCAGGGAAGAAACCCGATCGCGCGCGAAATCGCGTCAAAGGCTCTCTCGTTTCAGAGGACACGTATGTATAAACGCGAGCGCGGCGAGTTCTCATTACAAGATTACATGATCTTTTGCGCCCACTTGTTGATATATATATATAGTTATGCCTGGTGCACACACACACACACATACTCACTCACACATGGTCATTTGACGAGAGCACACGAGAGGCGCCGCTGCTGCTGCTGCGAAGCATTGCCATGACCCAAATAACGGCGGCGCAGCATCGCGTATATACTCATGTACGCGCGCACGCGTGTGTGTGTGCGAAGAGACGACGACGACGACGACCGGGGGAATTTAAAAGCCTTCGCCTCAATCCGAGCGAGTCCCATCTCTCTCTCTCTCTCTCTCTCTCTCTCTCTCTTACTCTATGTTACTTGCGCAAAATCTATTAAGCCGCGTTCGGGCGAAAAATGAGGGAATGGATTATACGCGTACTGAGACGTACTCTCTGTCTTTCATTCTCTTTCTCTCTCTCTTTCTCTGATGTCGCTTGCCGATCGGTGAGAGTCGGATTGCCATTTGACTAATAGGATCTGTCTGTCTGTCTTTCTCCGTTGGGTAACTCGCCCGTTATATTCGTTCAGGAGATTTGCGTTTTTCTCTCTCTCCCTCTCTCACTCCGTTCCGCTCTTTTTTCTCTTTGCGGGTAAGGAGAGAAAGCAGGAAGGTATATATTGCGATTTGGACGGCTCCATGGGAGAGTATGAATTTAATTATTCTTCTCGGCTGCCTTGGAATGACTTAATTTTGCTCGGTAATTGTGTGCGAGCGAAGAGTTGAGAAATTATTATCGATGTGAAGCGTTGGCCCTGCTGCGAGGACTAAAATGGATCTTTTACTAGAACTCAATATCATGTCTATTTTTGGATATTGTTCGTGAACGTGTGAGTTAGTTGGTTGGTCGATTTTTTTTAAAGGAAAAATGTTCTCGTCAGACTTGAATCGATATAGAAATCCTCGTCGAGTTTTGTATAAACTCGTGAGTGGGCAACGAAAACTAATTGTTTTTTATTATAGGTCGCGCCTATATCAATTTTTCTTCACGATTGGTTCTTATTCAGCGACTTGGCTCTGGCTATATGGATTTTTTCTATTTTTAGAATGGGAGAATAACGGGCAAACAATAGCGCTCTATAAAACGAAATTATATAACAATCAATGTGAATAAAATTGTTAAAAATCATCGCCTCGCATAAAAATGGAAAACTATAAAAATAATATACTTTATTCCTTGAATAACGTTAAAATATATTAATTAATTAAAATGATTACGTAATGTGCACAGCAGGTTCATCTTTCATCATAAGAAACCAAAATGAATTTGCAGTTGAATTCAGTAATGTCTATCCTCAGTCTCGGGCACTCAATATTTCTTCGATACTCCGCCGACATCTTTATAACACAATTAAGAATGCCGAGGCGAAATCGACGAAACAAACAAGCGTGTCTCGACGTGTATAGAGATACTATACACCGCGCGAATCAGCCCGAAATAATAGCGTCGACAGGTTTTAAATATAAAATACCGAATCCCTCGCGTTTGCGAAACTTGCGAATTTATAATCTCTCCTTTTCTGCCCCCTCCCCGTCCTCTCGATATACGCAAATTGCGTGTTTGTTCTTATTGTTGGACCTTATTCTCATGCGCGAGGGAAAAAAAAACGCGGAGAGACGAGAGGAAAGAGCGGGAGAGGGAAAGAGAAAATAAATAAAAGTGAGCCGCTCGGTAGCAGCGGCCTCAGCGCATTGTTGCGAAATAAAACGCGCGCATGACGGGCAATTACGAAATAAAAACTCTCGGTGCGCGCGTACGCGCATCGAGCAAATGACAATTGCCATTGTGCATTTCCAAAAGGGCCCCCGTAAACTCGCTCTCTCGTGCGCGCTCTCTCTCTCTCTTGACAACGTCGTCGGCGTTAAAACGAAAGGAGGATAACGACTGCAACGACGATGCCTCGTCTTTTTTTTTTATTATTTTTTTTCCTCTCCTTGGAGCTCTACTCTTTATTTCCATCGGTCGCGAGAAGAGAGAGAGAAGGAGAGATTGCGCGAGCGCTTGTATTTGTCGCGTGTAATTCGTCGTTACGGTTTATACGAGGTACTTTTATCTTCCTTTCTCTCTGTCTTGTGCCTTTATGTCGCCTGCTGCCCTATGAGTATGCAAGAATTCCGCGATGGCCATGTAATTTCTCTTACTCGCTTTCTTTATGGGTCTGAGAAATTCGAAAAACCTATTACGGTATTATTTGGGATATTTCTTGTTGGCTTACAATGTCGTATTCAATGTGATGTAATCTCTCAGTGTATTAATTTAGGAATAAAATTTTGTCTAAAAAAATTGTATAATTTGATATTTTTCAATTGCAAAATGACAATATCATTTAATATAAAGTTAATAAATGCTCACATAGCAGAGTTATTATGTATTCACACTGGCATACAAAAAGATTACATTTAATCTCTAATAACAAAATATTACAGAACAAAAAATCGAATAAACCCTTGGAAAGTCTGCTAAACTCATCCTTTATCTCACATGCATATCCAAGCTTTATCCAACCGTCACTTTTCCACTCTATTAACTATTCATTAATAATGCAGTAGAGAATACACACATAAACGCGCTATCGGCAAACAATCTTTAAGAAAACATTCTTCCACATCGTATTCTCGATCCACACACACACACACAAACACACACATTATAGCTACCGCAGCTCTCTGTATAATAGATGTCACATAAAAATGTGCATTCACACGCACGCGCACACACACACGTATATATATAGAGACGAGAGGCCATAGTATGGTAGCAGCGCTTTTGCGCTGTTAATTCAACGCGAGAGAGCGAACGAACGAACGAACGCGCGGAGGAAAGTGCCGGGGCATAAATTGCGTTTCACGAGCGCTGACTAGCGGACCGATAAACGTTCCTCTCTCTCTGTCTCTCTCGCTCTCGCTCGCTCGCGCGAGTTCTGGAGAATGCGGAAGTACTTCGGGCGCGCCGTCGTTGCTGCCGCTGCTGCCGCTGTTGCAGCCGCCACCGCCGCAGTGTTACTTCGACGTGCACCTCCGGTGAAATCGATGTGAAAATCGCGTGATTTTGCGCCCCGAGATATATATGTACACACTTCTATACGCAGATACATAACGTGTCTGTGTATATATGTACAATGTGTGCATGTATATCTGAACCCTTCTCCCTTTGGCATGCGCGCAGAGAGCACACTTTCGCCACGTAAAGCGAATCGAAAACAATAACGTCGTATACGGGTTGTTTACTTCTTTTTCTCTCCTCCCTCTTTTCGTTTCCTCCTTCGTTTTTTTTTTTCAACTGGGAGCCTTGTACCGCAATTTTATATTCTCAGGCGTTTTTTTTCTCTCTCTCTCTCACTCTCTGCGGAGTTGTTGCGGTACTCGCGTGTGTATATACGTGTGCAAGCGGTGCACGCCGAGAGATCTTTCTTTTGTGTGTGCGCGCGCGGGGAGAGCATGTAAGTGCAGCGCAGGCGCTCAGGCGCGCGCGAGCCGCTGTGTTCATTGTTAGTCACTCGTTTCGTCGTAAACTGTCTGGTTATTTGGGTCGAGTGGAGAGTTCGATTTTAAAAGATTCCTTTTTTTTCGTTCCATTTAATTTCTCGTCACGAGAGGAGAGAGAGAGAGAGAGAGTCGGGCTTTTGGAGAACCGAGAGAAAAGAGAGGTGGTTTATATCGTGTCTCGCCTGATGTTGAGATGCGATTCGCATGACGAAATCGAAGGATTTCTCTGGTTTTACCATTGTAAGCCTAACGAGAGATAATTAATCATTGGCGGGGAAAAAGGAAAAAAAAGTATTGAAACATTATCTTGTGCGAATATCTTTGTTTACCTTCTAAATGAGGTTGCATTTTAAAGGCGAAAGATATAGAGGGAAAAAGTCAAGTCGACACTAAAACACAAACTGTTACACACAGATAGCCCGATGCATTTATGCAAATGCGAAACCAACGACGGCTGCGGCGAGGCGTTCGAGCGCCAATTACTCTGTAAAACGCCTGGAACAAGGAAAAACATTAGCCCAGGTATGTATTTCTAAGTCCAATTATATTCGAGCGTCAACCGCTTCACCTACATATTTACTTCGGTGCAGCGGCGGTGGCGGTGCACTCGAAAGAGTTGCGGCACCTTAGCAGCGAGTACTACTGCTGCTGCTGTCCCCGATGCCGAGATTTTATCCAACTCGATCTCTCTATTTTAACGAGTATAGTAGCCCGCAACCTCGAATTTTTACACCATTTTTAGCCTTTACAGTGCATTTTACGATTTTCACGATTCTCTCGGCCGATTTGAATTTGAATTAATTTTATGTCCGAAAAGCACACATTTCGGTTTTTATACCTTGAAAAATTTACAATTGATCACGTTCCAACTGCCTATTTTTATCACTTGTGCAAATACACTTCATTTAGCGCTCGCTTTGAAAACGTTTTCAGTGCACTCAAGAAAATGGGATAAAAAGCGGGATTAGCATATTATATAATGCGCGAATGCTAAAGCGCAATAAATGAGTCATTGACTGATTAGAAAATTTATAGTACTTTTTAGCTGAAAATTGAGATTAAATGTGTTACATCACTGGCTACAGCGGTAGTAAAAAGCTTTCAAAGCGTTGTGCCATTTTATTCCAAGTAATACTGTGTGAGTATAGAGATAAAAAAAAAGTTAATGTTTTCTTATTTTTCGCAAATTAATTTATGGTTTCACACATTTCTGAAGATAACAATCGCATCGCATTTTTCGAATCTTGACTGTACGGCTGAATTTGTTACGTAAGATAATAATCGTACATTTACGTAACACTCTTATTCTGCGAATTCAGTGACACTATTCATTTCGATGCCTTCAGTTATCCAAACTATTTTCTTTGAATCCACTGCAGTATATATATATACTGCTCTAAAAAAAGCCGCAGGATTCGATATCGTTCCACCACTCTGCTATTATCCCTACTCGTGCAGCCTCGAAACACCGCAGTCCGCCTAAATATTTCTTCGCCCCAATTGTCGAGCTTCGGATACATACAGCATAAAAGAGAGCTAAACGATGTCGGCAGTAACACATATCGAGGACACGAATAGGTATAAAATCTCATGCTTGCACATACACACAGTGAGAGAGAGAGAAAGAGAGAGAGAGAGAGAGAGAGAGAGAGAGAGAGAGAGAGAGAGAGAGAGAGAGAGCAAACTCTTGGTTATTCGCGTGCACATAGGAATTTTTCAAGACAAAGACACTGTAAAAGATAATGACGGAGTCCGCCGACTGGGCTGCATCCATCCGTGACACGTTGGCGAACGCATCCACACGTGACGGAAGGAAAGTCGCGCGAGCACAAGCGAGCGAACGCTTCGAAAATGGGCCAATGGGTTGTCGGCAATAAACCTCAATTGCCACGAGTGTATCTCTCTGTGTGTCATGTCTATGTGTGTGTCGTCGAATCACATGCACACTCTCGGCATTGTATACGCAAAGTAAACACTATACGTCGGAGTTTTGACATAGCGAAGAGTTTCTTTTTTTTCCTTTGGGTACGTTATATTCGCGAGTTGCGCTTTTTCGTGCCGCGAGAGTCGCGCCGACAATATAATTGCTCGTCGACGAGGAATTGCTTTCCTGATGGAAGTTTTGTGTGTGTGTGTGTGTGTGTGTGTGTGTG
>UELV01092761.1:0-10638 GCA_900490015.1 Megastigmus stigmatizans
CTCTCTCTCTCTCGACTCGAAGAATTCCGTCATCGGTTGCTGCCGCGCTCGCGGTATCGATAACGCGAAACGCGCCAAAGTGGAAAGATAAGTCGTCGGCGCATATACTTTCAATGCCAAGAAATAGGCGCGGTCTTGGTTCAGACCCGAAGACTTTTTCGAAAAAAATTTTCCTCCCGTGTCGACAAGACAGTCAATAGCCACACACACACAGACACACATACACACAAACACCCACGTAGAATAAGGAAAAAAGCGATGTTGAGAACGGCAAAAAAAGATATTGAGAAGTTGGAAAGAACAATCTTGGAGGAGAGGCCAGAGCCTCGACGACGGCGACAACGTGTCGCCGATGCATTGTGGCCAATAATCATTAGTCACTCGTTTTCAATATCGACGAGTTCTTGGCGCGTCGCGTGCGCGCGCGATCCAATGAGATGGACGTGCAGGATACTTTACTTGTTTATAGCACTCTGGAGTATCCGAGGCAAGGACAAGACGCAAGAGAGAGAGAGAGAGAGAGAGAGAGAGAGAGAGAGAGAGAAAATTTAAAAGCAGTCGACGAAGAAAGTTTACTGTATATTATACGTGCGATTCTAACGACGAGCGAGCACGTGCTCTTCGAGATTAGATTGACACGAGGAGCGTAACGATTATTTTGAAAAACAATGTTGTATTTATTTGAGGTTAATCTTTTCGTTGCATTGAAATCAAAGTAATTCCACGCTGAACCAGCCAAGGACCCTTAACTTGTACAGGATTTAAACTGTGCCAATTTTTTAATGAATCTTTTAAACTTTTTTATATAGTCTATTAGAAGTCTCGAGTCTCGAGTAGAAGTCAGTAAATATTAATATGTAAGTTGTTATTTAACTTTAAATAAATATCAAAAACCGCTAAGATTTTGCTATAAAAATTTTTGAAAATTTCTATTTCTATAGCGTCCACGAAACTTCATACATCTTCGAACTAAACTCAAATAATCACCAAGGATTAAAATGCAGCCGCGTTAAAATGTCAAAAATATGACCATATACTCCAGTTCGAAGGACATTGTAGAACAAAATTGTATGCCTGCGCAGTAAAGATCGCATATATATATATATATATGACCTTTCGTCAAAGTGTTGCACTAGCCTCGACGATTGGTGGTTAAGTAGATTAAAGAAATAAAGGAAAAGGAAAAAAGAAAAGAATTAGAGGCTCTAAAAGTATATTGGTAGTATAGTAGACTTGGACATAAAGAGTATAAACAGAAGTGTGAAGGCTAAAAAAGTGTATGAGATAAAATTGCAACTGATGTGGAGAAACTGCGGTGGCGAAAGGATGGGGAGAGAAGGAGGCATTAAAGGTTGCTTACTTCGGCTTTTTCCGTTATATATATCTATGCGCGTACACACACACATACATACACCATTCTGTCAACGTGTATCCGAGTCTTGCCCTCGAGGCAAGCGCATAATTGCATAGTTTGAGGTAAATCGGCTAGTCCTCAACTATGTCTTGTTTCGCTACAGCGCAAATTCCACGAAAGTCGAGTCTTCGCCGTTACTATACATATTTGTTGATAAGACACTTGTTCGCCGTCTGCTTTTACTTGTACGAGTTTACTACGCTATTATTTGAATAATTTCGAAAATAAGTTATACATACATATAGATTTATGAACTCTGGTTCTTGATGATGGGACAATTGAATATAAATACCTGTAAAAAAATAATTTAACAATTGATATATATGCCACGCAAAACAAAACTTTATCTTCAAACAATCATTATAAATGTTAAACCATTCTTTAGAGGTTTAAATATTTATATTCATTAGTACTGACGGTATGACGTATAATCGAAAATATTCTTATCTCCTGAATATTTCAGCGCAACCGTAAATAAATAAAAACTTCTAATTGGATTTGGATAACTATGTCTTTTGCGTTAATCGGCATATACGAATATGAAACATCGGGCTATCGATTCCGAAATGTGTAAGAGCGGTTCTTTTTCCGGAACAATTATCCGAATTTCAGTTAGGTCCACCTAATAGAGCTATAATATGTCCACAGTGTGTGGACTTACTACATAATCGAGTTCCAACTGTATAGCCCGAGGTGTAGCCACAATCGCTTGCATCCGAAGTGAAACCTTATAGTTTAGGAAAGCATATCTATAACGATACGAAATTTATAATCAAGGACGTATATGATCAAAAGCGTGTGTATACATGCGAGGATTTTGCGAAGCGGGTCTCGAAAGTAAAAAGTGAACGGACACTGCGAGCGAGAGAGAGAGAGAGAGAGAGAGAGAGAGAGAGAGAGAGAGAGAGGGCGTGAGAGAGAAAAAAAGAGATTCGCGCCACGCATTGATCCGCAAGTTGACCCAATGCTATTTAAAGGCATCCCAGATCTTACGACACACACTACGAATTTTATTCTAGGATCGTTTAATGGAGCAGTGATGCGCCTTTGCGTATACGTCCGCATATATGATGTATACACGTATACACACGTGTGCTACGTATTTATCCCTCTTGTATTCGCTCGATAAGGTATCGCCGCATGGCCGAACTCATTTACTCTGCGTTTCGTCGTCATCGTTGCTGCTACGCTCATAAATTCCAGATTTGCTTGTCGAAGGATGATACATGAATGTATAGTTAGATGAAATTTGATCATTGATAAAGATTTGTGAATGGGCATATAGGTCTCGATATAACAGTTGGGATTTTTTTTACAATTACGGTGTGAGAAAAGAAAAAGGGATCGATTTCAAATTTGTTCAAGGATAAATAAAGATTATACCAAAAGATGAGATGAAGGAAAAAAAGAAACACAAAATATTAAGCATAGAATTTAAGTAGGACAGGCAGTAATAGAATATTACACAGTAGAGTACAGTAGTCAACTTCACGTTAGCTCTGTAGACGTTTCTTTCGCATTACACAAATCTGCTCATTTTATTCCACAAGACATAAGGGATAAGAAAAACTCGTAATGTATACGAGTGTTACCATCTCTCCCAGCCTTTCACTTCATTTAACGGCAGCGTTCACCTTCAATGCTTTTTGCGGCTTATACCTTTTACTCTTCGCGCGCGCTTAACTCTATTTTTCAAAGATATAAACTTGTTCGAATTGACTTGAACCAATATTGAAATCGAACCCTTTTTTCTAGCCTGTAAACTTAAACATTTTTTTTTTAAATGTATAGTAGTGAAGCCGCGTGTCAAGTGGGTATGGGTATCACCTATACTGAAAGTTTTATCGATGGGTCGAACGATGTACACGGTATACTTGACATCCTTCCCCCATAAGCCCTGAATGCGAGAGAGTCCTAATGAGAATGTCCTGCAACCACCCCTCTCGAAAAACCGTTTTACTCCAATCTAACCAGCTTTTATTACTTTTTCTTTCAGTATAAGACTCGGCCATGAGGATCAGCAGCAGCATGATCAGCCTGTAACCGCAGCCAAGCCACACCGACCACGAATGACGAGGCGCTCGCGAGCGCAGGTCAAACCCTCGACAAGCTTCGGTCGGCCCCAGGCAGCCAGAGACCCAGGGCTCAGGAGGTGATAAGGTCCAGGAACCGGCACAAGAACGGCGACAGGACGAGCCAGCAGCAGTAGGAGCAACAGCAGCGGTATCAAAGCCGAGTCGCGCAGCTGACGTCGGCTGGGCCGGGCGAGAGAGCGGCCAGCACCAGCAACAGCAACAGCAGCACCAACAGCAGGAGGAGAAGGAGGAGGCGCGTGGCAGCACCGACTCGTCTGCCCTCGTATGCAAGCGGCGGTCGAGGCGAGGCGGAGGCTGCAGGTGGACAGCAGCAGGTGCGCGGGGGGCCGAGCCAGACGGACTTGGCGGCGCTTGGCGGCGCACCATCAGCGGCAGGCTATTAGACCGCTCGAGGAGGAGCCGCTGCCGCTGCCGCTCAATGACCGACTCGGGATCAATGACGAGGTCGACCGGCTGAGAGTTCTTGGATCCATCATCATCAGCAGCAGCAGAGGCCGATGAGAATAGAACTCCTGGAGGGACTCGGCCACTGAGACGAAGACGACGAGGACGAGGACGAGGACGAGACTGCGCGCAGAGGCGGTTGGAGCGCCAGCTATACAGAGATAGAGGTTATACGCGCTCGGGGCTGGCTGCTGTTGGCGGTAGGCAAGGGACGGGCCCGCGGATACATCCAAGCTAGAGAGATAGATAGTCGTAGAGATAAGGGCAGTCGGGGGGCGGGGGAGGGGCACTTGGGGCCCCATGTTGTTGTGAGCGACTGGCAGAGGACTGCCTTGGCAGGCAGAGCCTCCGAAGCCCAGTAGTTGGGGTACACATGGAGTACGGCAGCGGTGGAGGCGGTGGGGCCGGGGGCGGCGGCACTGGCAGCGGGGGTCGTGGGGGCGTCCAGCCACCGGCCACCGGTGCCAGGGGCATCGTCGCCGGGACCGACACCACCGACGCCGCCTGGCACAAGCACGAGCAGATGATGATCATGGAGTCGAGGCACAAGCAGCAGCGTGAGTACACCTATTTTTATTATGTACCAACACAATTAATATTAAATTATTATATTCTTGTTAACTTGACTTTATATGCGGTTAACTTCCGAATGTATACCGGAAAGAGCGCTAATTTAATGTCTATCTACATATATGATTTTTCGGAAAAATAGAAATTTGCCGATGAGTTATCGGGCTTGTTGGGTTATGCCAACCACGTGCGGGATTACGCTTGCGCAACGGTTACAATTAAGCATTTAGAGAGGAGCAGAATAAAGGCGTCGATTACTGGGTGGCCCCTCCAGTTACTTTGACTTTGACAACGAGTCTTCGATAGAAATAGCTATATTAACACTCTGTAAACCTCTTTTAAGAATTGCAGAACAATAATTGAGATAAACATCCGTATATAGTAATTGGCTCTGTTGTCTGTTTAAAGGCATAGTAATCGACACCTTTACCTCATGTCATTAATAGGGCCAACCTTTGCAATAATCACTACGAATGAAACGAAACAGACTCATTGAACAGTCATTGATACAATTATTATTTTGGTACAATGTAACATAATTTTATAAGGATACCAAAAGAATGAATGATTCGTTAACAGTTGTATTACCATGACCAAGTACTGTAAACGAAAAATGACAAACTAACCGAACAATTAATAATTTAGCTATAATCAAAATGGTTTATCAACATATTAATTTCTTTCGATCCACTATAAGTATATCCAAAAATGTTAAAGCTCATTTACAATCCGCTTTGCTACAATAAATTTCCATAATTAAACGAACCCTGGCTTCCATAATAATAGTCTTTATAAGCGAGGAAAATTTCATCCAAAATCACATTAGTCTCAGAACGGCAATATACACTATATATATATCGAAAAGAAGAAGCACAAGTAGACAAGGAGAAATAACAAGTTTACCAAACTAATATAAATGGACAAAGATCGTCGGCGTTTCCGAAAAATCTCATCTTTCCCATCTGGCGGCGATATGCGGTGGACTGTGCATTAGGGGGCCAATAGATCGAAAATCATTTACAGGCGTGTGTGCGCACGTCTACGGGACGCGCGACGGACTTGGGGATATATAAACGAGTGGAGCATCAGGAAGAAAGTCCGCCGCTGCATGCGGAGTGGTGGATCTCCCAGCGGCGCGGGGAGGTAGAGAGAGAGAAAGGCGCAAGAGAAAAAAGATAAAAGACAAAGATTGATGGATGCGCGCGACGAGCGGAAAAGTAAGTAGTATAGGAGAGAGGGAGAGAGAGAGAGAGAGAGAGAGAGAGAGAGAGAGAGAGAGAGAGAGAGAAGCGTTCGAAGACCGCGCGACGATATATTTTTGAACACCGGCAAAAGTCTGTTCTTCTATACTTATCCGCCTAATAGTGTCTACTTAAGATACGAGAATAGCAGTCAAGTTTGCTTTCTTATATTGCGACAAAAGACAATCGCGTATAATAGGTGCATTTGATGATGGCTGTTGTATAGGCGCGTGAGAAGGGAAAGGGCGCAGTGGGAGAATGAAAAGCGAGGGATTGCGGGTAAAAACGGAACTTGTATAAGGACAAGGCGGAAAATCGAAGACGAATTGAGTTTTCGACTTTGAAATTCGAGCTGCTGCCGTGGATCGTGTAACGACTGCCTAACTTAGAATCGTTTATTTTTATAAACATTATACAAAAACAAAATTGATTATATACAGCTCTATTATTATATAACACATAATACTTGCTTTATTTACAACGAAAAATTTAACAGTCGCAATGCATTACAGAAAGTGTACACAATTTGCCTATTGGCCCAAGTATATCTTTTGGGATCAGTCGTATATGAGCGTATAAAATATAAGTAATTATCCACATAGAAGAATTTCGGTCAGCTTCGGTATAGCTTCTCTAACGAATGATTAAAAATCCCTTGAAAAGAACCTTGAAAAATGTCTAGCTCTCGAAATATATGTATCGTTATCAGTCGAGAAATAAAATGCACACACATCACAGCGTATTTATGTGAAAAATGAGACATGAAATCGAGTCTCTTTCTACAAGGCTGCAAACTCGGTATATAGAAGAGAGTGAGAATGAGAGTGAGAGTGAGAGAGGGAGAGGGAGAGTAGGTACTAGTAGACTGCCGTCGTCGTCGTCTGATTGCATGTGCAACTCGTCGCACTCGCGTCTTATTGAGTCGCCGGCACGAATTTTCCGCCGGCGGCATTCTCTCTCTCTCTCTCTCTCTCTATCTCTATCACTCCCTTTTTTCTCCGCCTCTTCGCGATCGGAACGAACGACAGAGAAAGAGGGATAGGGAGAGTAGCGAGGGAGCTCGCGCGCGCGCGCGCGAGAGAGAGAGAGAGAGAGAGAGAGAAGAGTGAGTTGGAGCAATGCCTGACCAACGGCTCTCGGGCAATTTGAAGACTCTCACCTTCTGGCCTATGCGGGCGCGCGATGCGGCTCGTGGCCGGCGTGTATTTTCGACCTGCGGCATTCCTCGAGTGCGACTTGTCTCGCTCTCTCTCTCTCTCTGGTTCTCCGCATCCCCCCGCTGCACTGTCGATAGACTCCCTCGGCGGCGCAAGACGTTGACCCTCCGCGCTCGCGAGACTCTCTCGTCTGCTCTTTTATCCTGGCCGCCGCTGCTGTGGCTGTGGCTGTGGCTGTGGCTGTGGCTCCGGTGCACTCCAAAGTCCGCGCCTGCTCGGCCTTTCATTTCCAACTGCCCTCCTCTGCCTCTATGAACATCCTCCTACTATTTCTCGTCCTCATCGATTTTCAACATCGAAATAGCGCACTTTTACACCAGCTCTATATAGACTCCGAGCTATGGTGCCTGCTTGTTTTCATTCTACATTGCTGCACTAAATACGTGTTTATATTAGACGGTATGTGATGTCGCGGTTACGTAAAAGCGACCTTATGAGATTTTGCTCTCTAAATGATTGACTATAGGCAAATCAGTAACTAATCATTACAAAATATAGTAAAAATACTGATCTATTTGCAAGTAACTATTACCGGTTCGTAGTTACAGAGTACGATATTCTAATTTTGTGTATATATGTATATATATATGTATAATAGCATCATCTTTTAACATACAACTACTCATCATATGCTTTTCGAGCTTGGACATTACAATTTTTCGGACCTTATATGCATAAAGGCAGAGCTTACATACTCCGATATACCCACGTTCATCTCTCCCTCGCCGCCGTAGCAATCGATGTAATGCCTTACAGCGTAACCATAACTGTTAGCATTCAACCGAAAAGGGAGAATAAATATATATGTATTATATTCTATACTAAGCCCACTGAACAATGCTGTTTCTCCGCACCGACGTCGTCGCTTGTGCGCGTCCAAATCTCTTTTCCTCTCTCTCTCTCTCCTTGTATATACCGATGTGCCATTCGACTCGATGGGAATACACTTCATCGGCGCAGTGTCTATCTTTAACCCCGGCGGCAGCGCGACGCGTCACCCCCGGCCTCATTTTCACCGACTCGTTCAAGAAAAGGAAGCGCAGAGGAGAGCATAAGGAGCGGGAGAAGAAGAAGAAGCCCTAAAAGATCCAGTTTGCGCCGGACCGAAAAGCTGCTGCTGCTGCTGTCCTGATGCACATGCTAGAAAAAAAAAAGAAAAAAAGAAGAAAAAAAAACAGAGGAGAAAAAGCAGAGCCACGTGCCACGCTCCTTAAACACGAGACACACGCGCGCGCGCACACACACACACACACACACATATATATATATATATAGGGAGAAAGAGCGCACATGGCGATGCAAAAGAGATAGGTCCGTATACGCGCCTCTCTCGTGCACAGCTGCAGCATCATTATCAGCTTTGTCCTCACACCAATTCCTGCCTATATATACATATACACTGTGTGTATATACGATCCAGCACAAAATTCGAGCTAACCGCGAATCGAAAGCTACTCTCTCGCTTTGTTCCTGCATTATATAGGGGGAAGCAGCGAAGGGGTCAATGTGCCCACCCTCTTTCCCTCTCTCTCTCTCTCTCTATATATCCACACTCGCCTTCGCCCTTCGACTCATCTGCAGGCTCTCTTTCGCTGCATTCTCTCTCTCTCTCTCACTCTCTCTCTCTCCCTCTCTCTCTACTCTGTTGCTCCCCAAGTGTGTGTGTGTGGCGGCGATCCCTTCCAGTGAGAGAGAGAGCTGCGATGTTATACTGCACCCGTCCACTGTGCCGACTCTTCCCTCTCGATTTCCGACACTGACCTCTCCAATTTTCAAACCGCCCACGCTGAACCGCGTGTTGCCGTGTACTTCTCTCTCTCTCTCGCTCTCTCTCTCGCTCTCTCTCTCGCTCGCTCGCTCTCACTCTGTCTCTGGGTTGTATGTTGTGTGTATATGTATATATGTGTGTGTCTTGGAGAGCTTGAACGACGCCGCAATTATTGTTCCGCGTGGCTGGTTTTCCTGCTTTTCATTATATGCTCGCCCAACTTGTCTCGGAATTGGCTCATTTTCCGCATTACACTTGGCTTCTTTTCAACTATATATACTTCTTTTTCCTCTTGGTGGCTCATTAATTAATTTTCACTTTTTTATGAGCACGTATAGAATAACGTACTCCTGATACATATAAAGTTTAAACATTCTGCAGTGTATGTGTGTACGAGTGTGCGAGCGTGTAGGCAGAGTGAGGCACGCAGCGGTGTATAGCTGTATATGGCGTGCGGATGAGTGAGAGAGCCGGAGACGGAGCCAAAATTGTGCCGGTCATAGTCGAGACTAGTACACGCCTTGAGCTGTAATGTACTTGTATCGTTACAATATATAACAATATGCACTTTCTTACCCGCGACTACACCCTCATGTACAAACTCAACCCATTCGACATTATATCTACATTAGAATTTGGGTGGTGTAAATGTTTGTATATACAAATGCTTGTCGAGCGCATGCAGAGTGCTTATTTAAACGAGACGAGTGCCGACCAAACTAAAGTACCAGACTATTCAATCATTCTTCAATTTTGCTATAGTCAAATCTATTTATATATACATACGTTACTCTATGATGTTTCTGCGGTCATTCATTAAATTCGTTACACTTGCACGGATATACGTCACATGCTCGACCGTTGTGAAAAGTCACATCGATATCACTTTATTCTAATGCAGTTTTATAAATGCAGTAGCCCAATGCAGAACTATTTGTATCGCAAGTAATGTATACTTAAAGTTGAGAGTTACATAAATTTAGTTTTGTGAAATTTTCGTCAGGCTTTATTATCCTGTACCAGGAGTCAATTTCATCTCGTATTTTTATAGTCAAGTTTTGTTTCTCTTCGAGATAGAATAGATATTCCAAGTATTGCTGAAATCTTTCTTTTGCGGATTAAATTCTTCTTACCGCGACGCGCGCAATATATAAAAAGCATTGACAAGTATATAGGAATCGAAATCCTCGAGGAAGCATTCCTGCGTCCAATCGAATCCCTGTTGGCACGCCGCGCATCGGGAAAGCGTTTAAAAGCCATAGACCTGCGCGCAGTCGCTACAGCGATCCTCGCGGCGCTCCGATATCATAGCAAAATGTCGGTTATACAATCGGCGGGACACAGTGCTGCTGCAGGTATACATATATATATGTAAGCGGCGGTTCTCTCGCTTACGCCTCCCGCGCGCACTCGGCCAGACATCAGCTGAGTGGATCGGGGAACTCCTCGCCGCTCCTTCCTCTTTCCCCTGCACATCCACATACGTGCACAGTCGTTGCAACTATACAGCACGGGATCTCTTTCTTTCGATCGTCCTGTACGCTTATAATAATTAATATACATTGTTTATATATCCATTATACGTATATGGTGGCATAAATGGCTTATCGCTCGGTTAACTAATTTTTTTGCTTTTTTAATTTTGAAATCGCGCACTCTCGCGCTTGTCTCGGCCCCGTGAATTATGGACCTTTTGATAGAGGAAATTTATTCCGTGACGCCGACTGTGCGCGCTTTGCACCGTCGAGAGACCGCCTTCCTTTCCTCGGAATAGACCACGTCAGTCTTTCGTGCACACACACACGCACACAGTGTATTATAATTATAAGTGTTACGCTTTTTTATTTTTCGAAAGTTTATTGGTCGGAAGAGTCAGCCGGTCTGCACG